>PVHP010006379.1:0-60761 GCA_004024765.1 Zapus hudsonius | reverse complement strand
CTGAAGAAAAAAAAAAAAAAAAACAAGCCGGGCGTGGTGGCGGACGCCTTTAATCCCAGCACTCAGGAGGCAGAGGTAGGAGGATCGCTGTGAGTTCAAGGCCACCCTGAGACTACATAGTGAATCCCAGGTCAGCCTGGGCTAGAGCCAGACCCTACCTCGGAAAAAAAAAAAAAAAAAACAGCAGAGCATGCTGATGTGACCTATAATCCCAGCATTCAGGATGCTGAGGCAGAAAGATCATGAGTTCAAGGCCAGCTTAGGCTACAATAGAGCAAGTTATATGCCACCCTAAGCTACAAAATGAAACTGTTGGAAGGAAGGAAGAAAAAGGAGGAAGAGAAGAAAAGAAGGAGAAAGGGAAAGAAAGGGGGAGGAAGAACAGGTAAGAGAAATGGAGTCATGAAATAAATTTGATGGAGAACTTACATTGGCTACGCACATTTTGATATATAAATTGATTTCTGTTAATGTCTAAGGGGAGTTTCAAGCACTGCCGCTGTTTGTCAAAGTGCTGGGAAATGAAAGCATGAGTCACGTTAGTACTTGATGTCAAAACCTAAGTGAGCTCTGGCTTTAGTGTTTTTCAGTCAACAAACAACATTAAACGTTGGTGCTCAGGCAGCCGGCCAGGAAGTGGTGGGTGACCCCAGGCTCGAGGTGTCATCATCACACACGACAGAATTTTTTGTGCCATAGAGCTCACCGCTGGTGCTGTGCACCCTGGGAGATGTGCCCAGCCTAAGCCAGTGGGATCCCACCATCCTACACAGAGGTGACTGAGACACCATTCAGATAGACAATCAGCCACCTTTTGAATCAGGTGCAGAAGCCCAGATGTCATGAGAACATTCGTCAGACATTAATATTTATTTATTTGCATGTGTGTGTGCTTGTGTCTGTAATGGCACACCAATGTCCCGCCACTGCAAATAAACACCCGTCTGGCTTTATGCAGGTGACTTGGGAATTAAAATCCAGCAAGGCAGGCTTTGCAAGCAAGCACCTTTAACTGCTGAGCATCTCCCCCTCTCCTACTGCGCTTGGATGCTCGGGCTCATCCTGCCCAGGGTCATTTCCCATCTATCTCATGGGCAGACAAAGCAGCATAGATGCCAGCGCTCAGAAAGGGCTCCTGACAGAAATCGCTGAGCTAGAATTATGAGTAAATTGAAAAGTTTCCATCCCTGTTCTCAAGGAGATGGCTCTGGCTGTCCTCAACTGAGACATCTCCCCTTCTGCATTAGTGTGCGGAAAATGTGTGCTCCAGATTTGGACCAGAATGGCTATAACTTAGGTCAGAACTTGATACATGGGGGGGGGTGTAATCATTGCTTAAACCTGAACTAGGGTCAAGTACAAGGCTGTAGGCTACTGCAGACATTCCTTGAAGAGTCCCTTGGGGACGGAGGCTGGTGGCCACCATGAGGGGAAGATAGAGTGTCTCAGAACCTTGGGGTCGTATGGACCATGGCCCCTCAGCTTCGCCTGCCCATCAATGTGCTTGTGACCTTCACATTCTCCTGGCTCTGCCTCCCATGGTCAAAGATGCACTGGGATCACAGATGCATGCACCACTTTCTTTCTTTTTTTTTTTTTGCATCTGGCTTTATATGTGTGCCGTGGAGGATGGAACTCAGGTCAGCAGGCTTTGTAAGCAAGCCCTTTCAGCCACTGAGCCATCTCCCAGACCAGCCAATTTCTAATGGTTGACTGGTAGCCAGAACATAGGGACCTTAGTCCTACAACTGCAAGAATCTAAATTCTGCCAGCAGCCATGTGAGCTTGGAAAATGACTCCAACGACCAGAAAGGAGGCAGGTGAGGCGACACCTCAAGGGACCCTGAGCAAAGAATCCCACCAGGACATACCCAGGTGTGTTGATTAGAGGTTGGGAGGTGATAAATGGGTGTTGTCTTAAATCACTGAGTTTCTGATGATTTGTTACATAGCAATAAAAAACTAACGTACTCCTGCTACAGAAGACAGGAGGAGCGTGGCCAGAACGCAGTAGCCCCTAGGGGGCTGGCTTGGTAATACCACTAGGATGGTAGAGGCAGGAGGATTATAAATTAGAGGTCAGCCTGGGCTACACAACAAGACACTTTCTTAAATAAATAAATAAATATTCTGGGAATGATTAATTTCTTTTTTTGTTTTTTGGTTTTGTGAGGTAGGGTCTCACTCTAGCCTGGGCTGACCTGGCACTCAATCTGTAGTCCCAGGCTGGCTTTGAACTCACGGCAACTGCCTCCCAAGTGCTGGGATTAAAGGCATGCACCACCACACCCTGTGTAGAATCTTAGCCCTCACATATAATCCCATGTAACTCAGCTGGTAGAGCGCTGGCCTAGTATACCCAAATCCCCAGCACCATATAAACCTGGTCCAGTGACACAGACCTGTAATCTCAGCACTCAGAACTGAAGGCATGAGATGCCTTCAAGGTCATCCTCAGCTTCCATAGCAAGTTTGAAGCCAGCCTGAACTACATGAGACTGTCTCAGGAAAGAAAAAAGAAAACCATGTAAAAGAAGAGATGTAAATCAGCTTTTCTAAAGGCTTCTATCCACACATAGAACAGGTTGTTGTTCTGTGCCACACCCCGGGTTTAAGCACCAGAATTACAGTGTCCACAACACGCCAGTCACAGGCCACCTGTGGCTGGTGAATATTGCAAAGTGCCCACAGCAAATTACGAGGAGTGTAAATGGAAAATACACACCCGGCTTCCTAGTCTTCCTATAAAAGGAAAATCAGTTAAAAGATCTGTCAATGTCTGTGGATTACATGTTGACAAGATAATGAAGGAGATGGATACCAAACAAGAAAGCAAGTAATGAGCCCGAATTGTGATCAATGCCCTGATCACGTGGACGTGAACATGTGGAAACAGAGAGGAGTTACAGCGTATACGATCTTACTTGTTTGCTTGCTTGTTTGTTTTTGCATTGCTGGGGATGGAATCCATCTGCCTAGCAACCTACCA
This sequence comes from Zapus hudsonius, assembly GCA_004024765.1. Lineage (NCBI taxonomy): Eukaryota > Metazoa > Chordata > Mammalia > Rodentia > Dipodidae > Zapus > Zapus hudsonius. The sequence goes on along the minus strand of PVHP010006379.1, from coordinate 57,772 downwards.
AAAAAAAAAAAATCTCTATTTGGGAATCCCACAAAATTTCTGGTTTCCTGGAGGCGAAGATAGAGAAGGCTGGAGGTGGCAGAATGTAATCTGAAATTCACCTTTTCCTCTCCCTGTGGGCTGAATCTGCCAGAGGAAGGCAACCTTCCTGATTTCCCAATCTGTCATCTGAGTTCCAGAACTCGGTCTTTTTCTACCACTAAGGACAGAAGTGTTACCTAGTTTTCCAAAGGGTTTTCAGATCTCTAATCAACAGAAAAACAGAATAAAGCCCACTCCAGCATGCCAGCCAGAGACCTGGCTTCACCCATGCGACCAAAGCAACAAACTGCACGTTCTTTCCAGCAATTACTATTCGTGAAAACACAATGTTTTGTTTGCTTTGTTTTGTTTCTTTTTGAAGCAAGGTCTCACTCTAGCCCAGGCAAACCTGGAGCTCACCTTGTAGCCCAGGCTGGTCCTACCTCAGCCTCTTGAGTATAAGAATATAGGAATGAACTATCACACACATCTAGAAATGACAGCTTGTATGAAATGAAGATTGCTCGCTTTTCTTTGAATGACAGTAATATTCATGCAATTGGATCAGGGTTTCCAAGACAACTTTTTGAAAAATATTTTATTTATTTATTTGAGAGAGTGTGAGAGAGAAAGACAGAGAGAGAAAGAGAGAGAATGGGTGCACCAGGGCCTCCAGCCACTGCAAACTCCAGACACATGCACCACCTTGTGTATCTGGCTTTATGTGGGGACTGGGGAACTGAACTTGGGTCCTTCTGCTTTGCAGGCAAATGCCTTAACTGCTGAGCCATCTCTCCAGCCCCCAAAACAACTTTTCCAAACCTTAGGGCTACAGGAAGAATACTTACCTAGCATGCAAGAGGCCCTGGGTTTGATCACCACCATCACCTACCTAGGGACTTACTCACTATCCTTCTAAGCAAAAGCAAAAGTTCATTACTACCAAACTACATTTTTGTTAAGAACAGTGTGCCTTTTTTTCCCCTAAAGGCCCAGAATTTGTTTCATGTGACAGGCATGGCCCCTCAAGGGCAGGGGAAATACAGCCTACGCACCAAGTCAACTTCCCAGAGCGGTCAGCAGGAATCATCTCTGTTCCTGGTCTCTTCCATTAGTGGTGAAAGGCACTTATCCATTAGCCTCCCTCCCCCTGTGGTACTCACAGCCAAGACCCGAGCTTTGCAAATAACAGGTGGCTTCAGAAACATTGTCCCCTGGATCTGAATGACACACAGAGAGAGCCAAGGAAAGCTGCTAGGATCACCCAGAAACTCGTGACCCTATCCTTGGCCCTGGTCCCTCTCAACTAAGCAAACAGAAAATTAAAAACAAAAAATAAAAACAAAGCCGCTTGTGATGGCGCATGTCTTTAATCCCAGCACTTGGGAGGCAGAAGTAGGAGGATGATGATGAGTTTGAGGCCTGTCTGGAGCTAGTGAGTTTCAGGTTAGCCTGAGCTAAAAGTGAGACCCTATCTCGAGAAAAATAAAGAGTAACGTGGAGCAACTAGATGTCATATATTCCCAACATTTGAAAGGCTGAGGTAGGAAGATCACTGTGAGTTGGGGGCCAGCCTGGGCTACAGTGAGAGACCCTGCCTCAAATAATAAATAAATAAACAGGGGCTGGGGAAATGGCTCAGCAGCTAAAGGCACTTGCCTGCAAAGCCTGATAAGGCAGGTTCAATCCCCCAGTACCCATGGAAAGCCAGATGCACAAGGCAGAGCATGTATCTGGGGTTCATCTGCTGCAGCAAGAGGTCCTGGCACACCCACACACTCTCTCTCAAATTGATTGATTGATTAATTAATTAAAGAATAAGCCCATTGGGATGGAGAGATGGCTCAGCGGTTAAGGCACTTGCCTCCAGTGCCCAAGGCCCCGGGTTCAATTCCCCAGGACCCACATATGCCAGACCCACAAGGTGGTGGCCCTGGTGCACTCTCTCTCTCTCTCTCTCTCTCTCTCTCTCTCTCTCTCTCTCTCTCTCTGCTTGACAGTGAATAAATAAAATATTAAAAAAAAAAAAAAAGAATAAACCCAGAGCTGTGCTTGGTGGCATACATTTTTAATCCCAGCACTGGAGGTGCTGAGATAGGAGGATCGCCATGGGTTAGAGGCCAGTTTGAGACTACAGAGTGAGTTCCAGGTCAGTCTGAGCTAGAGTGAGACCTTGATTCAAAAAGAAGAAGTGGAGAACCACTGCTGTCAGCCTCCAGCCTCTGCACACATGTGCATGCCTATAGACACACCAAGAACATCTGTCCTGATGTGTTTGCAGATGTATTTCAAACACACCCTCTCCAACAGCAAGGATCTCTGCTGAGCATTCTGGCATCTTCATTCCTCTTCTCCCCGAGGTGGGAGCACCCAGATTTCAAATCTGTTCTCAGAAACCTACGTAAGAGAACTCTCCTGGGGCCAGAGGAGCCTGGTTAAAGTATGCTGGCTCTCTGCCAGGGCAGAGCACAAAATAATATTCTGTATGAAAAGCTGTTGTTCTTTCTTTTCTGCTCTTGCCTTGAAAAGGAGGGGGTGTTTCTATTTGTCTTCACTGTGCAGCAAATCCCTAAAGACCACAAATACATCCCTAAAAGTACAGATGCTGATGCTACCACGGTCAGAAAAGGAACTGTTAACAGGGGTTTTTGTTGTTGTTGTTGTTGTTTTGGTTTTTTGGTTTTTTTTTTTTTCAAGGTAGGTCTCATCTAGCCCAGGCTGACCTGGAATTCACTATGTAGTCTCAGGCTGGCCTCGAACTCACGGTGATCCTCCTACCTCTGCCTCCCGAGTGCTGGGATTAAAGGCGTGCGCCACCACGCAGGGCCTGTTAGCAGTTTTATAAAAAAAAGAAAACTAAAAACATTCCTACCTTACATACTGTTAGGATGCGCTTAGTTCCTGGGAGGCAGTTTTTATTAAGACCAGGTCTAACCATGTAGTCCAGGCTAGCCTTGACCTTGTGATTCCCTCCTCAGTCTCCCCGGTGCTGGGATCACAGTTGTGTACTATAATGTCCAGCTAGTCAAGGTTTTGTTTGTTTGTTTTTGTTTTGTTTTTGAGGTAGGGTCTCGCTCTAGTCCAGGCTGACCTGGAATTCACTAAGTAGTCCCAGGCTGGCCTCGAACTCCCAGCGATTCTCCTACCCCTGCTTCCAGAGTGCTTGGATTAAAAGTGGGGGCCATCACCCCCAGCCAGTAATAAGTTGTTTGAGGTTGGTTGGCTCATGAAGCTTCGTGCGTGCTAGGGGAGCACTCTACCACTAAGCTACACCGACCCCTTGGTTCATGTTGCTGATGAGTCCATCTGGGAGGGGGAGGCTGATCCTGAGACTGTGCTCCAGGGGACCCCAAGGAGGTGAGCAGGATGCTGGCGACAATGAGGACCCCAGCTGGGGTGTATGGGAGGTCTTGAACTCCACCATCATCTCTTATCAAGCCAAAGATCACACACAGACACACACACACCAACAACCACCACCACCAAGACAGCGGGCTTGTCTCAAGGTTGGAGAGATGGATCAGCAGTTAAGGCACTTGCCTACAAATCCTGATAACCCAGGTTCGATTCCCCAGTACCCACGTAAAGCCAGATACATAAAGAGGCACATGCATCTGGAGTTCATTTGAAGTGGCTGAAGACCCTGATGGGCCCATTCTGTCTCCACTTTTTCTGCTTGAAAATAAATAAAATATTTCCAGAGGCGCATGGTGGTGCACACCTTTAATCCTAGCACTCAGAAGGCAGAGGTAGGATCACCATGGTTCAAGGCTACCTTGAGATCTACTGCAACCTTCCCCCCCACCAAAAAAAAAAAAAAACAAAAACAAAAAACTAAAAAGCAGTCTTAAGTAACCCTGGCCACCCTTCCAGTCATCAGGGACTATCCCTCTATGTCTCTTAGGTAGATACAAGGTCAGTCTCTCCAGGTCACCTAGAACTAGGAAAGGCCCTACTGTACACGTGGACAGCTTAGGGACAAATGTCCAATGAGGAAGGCAGAGAGAAACTGCAACCCTTACAGCCAACAGGGAAACAGCCTCCCACCATGTGGTAGTTTTGAATAGATGTCCCCCAAAAGAATTAAAGGTTTATTAAAATTGTAAATTGTCTCCAGCCAGTTCTGGCTGGAGGAAGTGTGTCACATTGGCCAGATCCAAGGGTTCATCCCTAAGGTGTTTCTGGGGTAGGTCTGGAATTCTAGCTTTACATATGCAAAAAGCAGTCTGAGCACAAGCCAGGAGTGCCTCTTGTTAATTAGTTGGAGTGTGCTTGCTTGTGGTGCTGGTGGTGGGCTTCTGTCTCTGTCTCTGCTTGCTTCTCTGAAAGGGGGCTAGTCTTTCCTTAACTTCTTCCCCTGGATCTGTTCAATAACTATTTTCCTCCCCATAATCGTGCGTGGTTTGGAGATTCATCCCAGCGGCATGTGGCTGACTACAACACACCAGAAATCCCCAGGCCTGGGTTCCAGTCCAGCTCCTGCCATAGCTAAGAGGTAACAACTAACTGGGCCTTCTATGGGCCTGGAGTTCGCTAGAAACACCCTAGTCTAAAGTTCTAGAATTTAAATGTCTCCGATGAAAGCAATGATAACTTCCTCTGTAGACCACATACCAGTCCCCAAAGGCCTTCCTTGTTTAATAACTTTCCAACAGGCTTGTGTTGAGTTTACACTTGGCTATATTTGGCACCAATGAATTTTTAAAATTCAAATTAATACATGGAATGTTACTTCTGATAACTCTAAAATTCTTGTGATTAACTTTTTTTGTTTGTTTGTTTGCAGGGCTACGGATTGAACCCAGAACCTCATCATGCTGGGCAAGCTGTCTTCCACTGAGCTACCGAACCAGATCTAGACTGCAGTTCAACTTGATTTTCTTTATCTCTGGGAGTTGTTCTTTTTCCTGGAACTAGGGAACATTTGATGTGTTAGAATAAAGCTAGAGAAAGAGTAGAAGTCAATACTGTCTGTAACAATTCGAAGGCCTCTGACTTTTTATTTAGTGGATAGCGCTGACTTTATCTGTTTTCCAGAAATAATTTTCTTTTTCCTGGATTAAGCACTAGCAACAGGCAAAGCGCAGAGTAAGGAAAAACAAATAAGGGCTTTACCAGACTTCTCCTCCTCGCTTGGCTATTAACTAGTTGTGTGGTCTGGAGCACATTAATTAACTTTTTTTTTTTTTGGTCTCCTGTAGACCAGGCTGGCTTTGGCCTTCAAGCCTCAGGATGCCTTTGAACTTCTCCCAATCCTCCTGCCTCCACGTCCCCAGTGCTGGGGCTGTAAGCACGCACCACCATGCTTGACTTTACCTCTTTGAACCTCAGAGCACTGACTGGCAAATTGGGAGCATCATCCGGGTCTCCTAACTTCCCACCAGCAGCCGGGGTCAAGTAGGAAGAAGAGGTAAAGCCAGCGGCAAGGACCAGACACTGACTCTCACAGTTATTCGCCTCATTTGCAAAACCCTGGTCCAAACAGAATCAAAATTTGAAGCAAAAGTTCAGCTTCTAAAAGTCTAGCTAAGTTGCCCATACTGGTCTTCTGTGAAGAGACTTATGTTACTTCCCAGTTTGGAGTCAGTGAGACACCATCATGGGATGGTGGGCACAGTGGGGTCTACTACCAGTTCCATTAAAAAAATATTTTCTTTATTTGAGAGAGAAAGAGAAAGAGACAGAGGGAGAATATGGATGTCTCAGGGCCTCTTGCCACTGCAAACAAACCCCAGATGAATGTACCACTTGGTGCATCTGTTTTTGTTTTTTTATGTGGGAACTGGGTAATCGAACTTGGGCTGTCAGGCTTTGCAAGCAAGTACCTTTAGCTGTTGAGCCGTCTGTCTGTAAGCCTCGAGTACAAGTTCAGAATCTAGGGGGTCCAGCGGCTACCCAGCCAGGCCTCCTTTCCTCACTCCTCATCTGACTTGGCTAATCTCAATTCTTTTGGTTTGAGACCTGCTGTCTAAAGCTCCCCTTGGCTTCTAGGACAAGTAAGTAGAAAACAACTTCAGACTGAATCATACTTTAGTCCAAATGAGTTACACATTAAATAATTTTATAATTATACATTATACTACAGGTGGAGCCTGGTTTCCTTCACCAATTAAGGACCTCCACCCTATACCACTCAAATGTAATTATTTCATTGAATACTTATGACTATTTTTTTTAAGTGAGGAAGGGCTCTGCCTGAGTGTTTGAGAAAGCTTCGGAAGAGAACCAACCAGGATAAAGAGAAGTGGCTGACAGAAGAGAAGATTCTAGAACTGGTTCTTTTCTTAACTGTCAATGGCAGTTTTGGGTATCTCAAACAATCTCAACACGGCCCCTGGATGCCAACACACCTGTCCATCATTTCAGTGGCAGCAGGAATCGGAGTGGGAAGCATGCCTACCTCCATGCTGAACGAGGATGGCAAGACTAGAAGCTGTCCTGGGAGCATCAGGGTTAACGGAGCCCATTCATTGGCCTTCCTCCCTCTCCAGAGAACCCTGCGTGCTGCCTCTCCATTGACAAGATCGGATGCGCATACTCATGACACCTTCCAGGCTTCCTTCCACCCTTCCAGGCCCGCTCAGATAGATGTTACCCCTCCTCAAATGCTAGCCGACCCCAAAGCTTGCGGATCAGCCTAGGGGCTGGAGGTGGGGAGGGTCAACGCTCCCTCTTTGCTTTGGCCTAGGGTATCCCTGTGATTCCTTGTAAAACTTCAGGCTACTGTGAATCTTGCATTGGATTATCCTAGGAACTAGCTCGGTGAAGATAAACGGGGTGAACAACCCCCCACACACACATATACCTTTCAGAAAGTAGTGAGTCGATCACGAGTTTGCCAGATTAAATGCACCGTTTTCAAACACAAATATGTTTTCAGATCGCTGATTTCATGTGTATGCCACATCAAACCACACTAGTAGTATCAGATCGCCTCCATTGGGGTCCCTGGATGGACTCAAAGCCCTTGTGAAATAGTTTTTTTTAAAGTGGTAATGGGGGGGGGGGGAGACCAGAGGGAAACCCGGGCCCAGAAGAGCCCTCACTGAGTCACCATTTCCTGAATGGCGGAGCTGTCTGTTTGGGGGAACGGGAAGGATAGGTGCATCCCGGGCTTTGCAGGGAGACCCCCTCCCCAGCACAGCGGGCCTGGGGGGGGGGGCCGAGCCGGGCCCCGCGAGCTGGAGCGCCCCCCGATGGCCGCTCGGAGCGCGACCTCCAACCACGCTCCCCGCGGCGGAAGACCCGAGACACGCACAAAGTTTCCGAGCCAGGAGCCAGGCGCCGTGCGAAAGGGAACGACCGGGTCCCGGAGCCTCCTCCGCGGGGCTCGGGCGGGGAGGGACGGCTCGCCTAGCCAGTCGGGGCCCTGATGGACCCCATGCAGCTCCGACGTGCCCCCTGGTGGGGCTCGGTCTCCGGATCCCGTGGGCACCGGGGCTCGAGTGGGTCCTTAGGAATGGGGGGAGGGAGGGCGGCGCCCACCCCCAGGACAGAGTACCCCAGACACCCCGGCCACAGAGCGCGCCGGGGCTCGCACCCTGCATTTTCTTAATTGGAGGGAGGGGGCGCAGCAGTCCCCGGTCCTCCGGTGCCCACCTGGGGTCCCCTGCTCCTCCACCCCACGCCGACCTCCTCTAGCTGGTGAGAAGAGCGGGTCGATCCCCAGCCTCCGCCCGGTCCAGCCTTCGGGTTGGGGCGGTCAGGTTCTACCCGGGTCCCCCCCCCCATCACCACCACCAGAGGCGATGACAAGGGACCCCGGGGCGGGCGAGGCCCCCGCGCGCACGGCGCCTCACCTCGTCCACGGTGAGCGGCATGCAGATCCGGTACTCCTTTAGCAGCATGGTCCTGCCGGCCGCGGGGCCCCGGGGCGGGAAGCAGGGGGCGTCGGTCCCCCCAATCAGCCGGGCGAAGGCGCAGGGGCTCGGGGAGCCGGGGTGAACCAGACAGCCCCCGCGGTGCGCTCAGCTCCGGGTTTCCTCGGGGCCGCCCGCGTGCATGTCAAGGTCCGGGTCTCGGTGTTCGCGGCTCTCCGTCCTCCCTCGTCACCGAGGTCGGTGCTCCCGGAACGCGGAGTGGCAAAGTCAGGCAGAAATGCAAAGGGGAGACCGGGGTTTGAGGGGCTGAGGTGGCTACGATCGGCAGCCCGGGGCTCTCGGTAGGCGCGGCCACCAGATCAGGACCTGCCCGGCAGCGGGCGAGAAGGGAGGGTAATTTAAAAAAAAAAAAAAAAAAGATTTTCACAAATGCACAAAAGTCACCAGCTCGATCCTCTTTGCTCCCCAAAGCCGAGCTGAACGGGGCGATCCCGCTCTCCTCCGGCGGGTCTGCCCGGGACTAATGTCCCCAGGAGCACATTGCAGCGGGAGCCGCGATGCTGACTTCAGACAAAGGCTCGGTGGCTCTTCTCCCCGGGCGGTAAACAAGATTTCCTGCTCTTCTTTTTGTTGTTGTTTTTTTAGGGCCAGTCCCCAAGTCTCTCCAGAGCCCGGCAGGGAGAGAAAGAAAAAAAGGGGAAGCAGCAGCGGTGGGTGTCCGCTGCTGGGCACCGGGCAGCTCGGGCCCCGGGTGCTCGGATCCTCGCCGGCCGGGCGGGTGGTGCCGGGGCCGGGCCGGAGGAAGCTGGCGCCTCCCCGCGCGCGCGTCCCCTCCCCCGGGTCCCCGAGGCTCCGGGAGCGCAGCGCCGTGCGTGCCCGCGAGCGTGCGGCCAGCCTCGCCCGGGCCGGAGAATCCGCGCCCAGCTGCAGTGTGCCTGGGGCCGGCGGGGAGGTGGGTGCGGGAGGAGCGACGGCGACGGGGCTGACATCAGCAGCGGCCGCGGCGGGGAGGGTAGCCCCATCCGGCCAATGGGGAAATGGCAAAGAATATGGAAGATTTAAACAAAACAGCATGTCTCTCTCTCCCCGGCTGCTGCCAGACCACGGGGGTTGCCCCAGAGTAAGCAAGCAGTGTGTGCCAGGGGAGGAGCACAGAGAGGGGCTGCCCTGGACCCCCTGGACCCTGAGATTCTGTTTTCAAATGTCCCCTGGGTGCCAAATGGGGAAGGAGGGGGGACTGACTCTCCCCAGCCACTGTGATTCCAAGGTGCACAAGGGTCCCTGACTTTTGTCCACCACGAAAAGGGCCAAAGGATTGAAAGCCTGGTTGGGGAACACGTTTCAAAGAAGGAACAATCTTGAAGATTTTTCAGAGAAGGAAAAATTGAAACGTGCAGCCGTGTAAATTGAGATAAAATGCAAACAGAAAAAAAAAAGCGACTTAGAGAGCATGTCACCCTATGCCGACCGTCACCTCTCCCACTGGCTCTGCAATCCCACTGCAGGCTTCCCCCAGCACAGAGAATAGGTTTTCGTGTCAGCACTCCTAAATTGGAAAAGTCACAGTGAAATATAAAGGAAAATGCCTGGAGTGTTGGTATTTCATCCATATTAAACAGATCTCTCATTTTAACCACAAGAAGCACATTCTCCAGTTATTCAGGAAGCAGTAACGTAACTGCTGAAGTCTGTTTTTCATTTGTCTGGTATTTTTCTGAGCTTGTTTTTTTTTTTTTTTTTTAAGTTTCTGGATGAAAAAATCCATCCATGGCCCAAGTGAGAATAATCTATAAGCATCATGTTTCTGTTTTATAAAGAAACTTTTTATGCCCTGGAGACCTGACATTTCTCATAGAGTTTACATTGGACAATACAGATGGCCTCAAAACCATAGCATTTGAAATTATGAGATTGTCACTCACCAGTGTAACCAGGATAGGCTGTGGCTAAAATCATCCAGATGGCTGCCATGAATTTATAACTCTGTGAATGTGACACAATGCTCTGCTAGGAAAATGACACCCAATATCCAGCTTATAGTTTAGTGAAAACTTTTCTAGATAAATGCTTCTCTGAGTTGGCTCTGAAATATTTACAGTGACTAATTAAAGCTAACCGAAAATTCCTAGAGGTGGAAAAATCTAAATCTGACACTGTGGTGTCGGATAATAACACATGGAAAGTCTGTGATCCGAAAGAACCTTAGGCTGCTATTTCTTCTCCCTGTTCTGACTTGCAAAGTGGAGTGGCTCCACTCTGGGCAGCTCCTCATCTCTGCAGAGGTAGTGACAGAATGCTCGGGAGTAGTCACGGCACACATGCGCACGGGGCATCCTGCAATGTACACACAGGGCATCCTGCTACATGGACCCCAGTCCTGGCTTCCTAGAGATTTTCTGGCATCAATTCTGGAATTATGTATTCAACTGATGAAGTGAAAGAATTATTCTAAATTTGTTCTTGTGTTTCCATAAGGCACTGCTTCTGGGGCCCCTGTGGATATGCAAATTCAAGAGTGTCAACTACCTTTATAAAATGCCAGGTGAGTTCAAGGCCACCCTGAGACAACATAAAAAATTCCAGGTCAGCTTGGGCTAGAGTGAGACCCTACTTTGAAAAAATAAAATGCCAGAGCATTTATATATAACCTACAAACATTCTCATATATACATATATATTCTCCCTTATATATACATGTACATATATAGAGAGACATATATAAGTATATACATACTCATACATATGTGTACAGTTACAGAGAAATAGGATTTCATGTAGCCCAGGCTGGTCTTGGACTTGCTATATAGCCAAGGATGACCTTGAACTCCTGATCATCCTACCTCCCCATGCTGAAATCAAGGATATGTGCCTCCACACCCAGTTTGTGCAGTGCTGGGAAGTGAACCCAAAGCCTCATGATGCTAGGCAACCTTTCAACCCACTTAGCCACACCCTCGGCCCTTCCATATATTTAAATTATCTCAGCTTCTTTATAGTATCTGATGCAGTATGCATGCTGTGAAATAGTTGTTGTGCCGTACTGTTTAAGAAATGACAGCAGGGAACATCTGTACAGGTTCAAAACAGGTAAAAACCTTTTCTGAATATTTTTGATCTGCAGGAGGTTCTGTGTCTTAGCCACACGCCGCTGGGATGAATCTCCAAACCAGGCACAATTTTTGGGAGGAAAGAATTTATTGAACAGATCCAGGGGAAGTTAAGGAAAAAGGCTGGCCCCCTTTCACAGAAGCAAGCAGAGACAGAGACAGAAGTCCACCACCAGCACTACTAGCAAGCACTATCCAAACTAACAAAAGGAACTCCAGGCTTGAGCTCTGACTGCTTTTTGCATATGTAAAGCTAGAATTCCAAACCTACCCAGAAACACCTTAGGGATGAACCCTAGGATCTGGCCAAGGTGACACACCTCCTCCAGCCAGAACTGGCTGGAGACAATTCACAATTATAATAAACCTTTGATTCTTTTGGGGACATTTATTCAAAACTACCACATTCTGTCTATAGACACAGAGCTGACACTTATTGCTGGTGGGCTGTGTATACTTCTCTTCCTCTTCTTCCTCTTCCTCCTTTTCCTCCTCTCCTCTTCCTTCTCCTCCTTTAGTGCCTGGTCACTTTAATAGTGTCAAGCGGCACTAACCCTGACACCTTGGAAACCTATGTGCTAACAGCAGGAGGCTCCACACTGTGAGTCTGGAACCTTTTTCATATAAGCCCTTTACTCTTCCCTAGTGTTCATCCAGACACGAGACACATCTGGAGAAGGCCTCCACTCTTCTGTCCGGCCATTGCTTTCTCAGACTCCCTCATCCAGCCTAGCCCATCCCCCACCACACCATTTATCTACTTATTTATTTATTTGCATGTGCTGTGTGCATGTACCATAACAAGCAGGTGCCTTAGGATCACAGGTGCATGCTTTACATGGGTGCTGGGGAACCCCGGGGCCAGCAGGCCTTGCAAGCAAGCACCTCCAACCGCTGAGTCATATCTCTTCAGCCTCCTAGGGCACCATTTTTTAATTTGCACATGTGGGGAGGGGCGCATGCCAGGTCTCTTGACTCTTCAAAGCAAATGAATGCCAGACTCAGGCACCACTCTGTGTCTGGCTTTACATGGGGTACAGGGAATCGAACCCAAGCCAGCAGGCTTTGCAAGCATGCAATTTTAACCAATGAGCCATCACCAAACCCTTAAAAACTTTTTTTTTTTTTGAGGTAGGGCCTCACTCTAGTCCAGGCTGACCTCTGTAAGACCAAATTGGCCTTGAATTCACAGTGATTCTCCTACCTCAGCCTTCCAAATCCTGGGATTAAAGGCATGAGCCACTATGCCTGGCCTGACACCATGTTTTTTTTTAATTGGGAATGTCCCCTCTTCCCAGTCAGTGGGGTATCAGTAGTATGGGGTCATGATCACCCCAGTATCACACTATTTTTAAGGCAAGCATCTTGGTTTTTTTTTTTGGTGATACCAAGGGCCTTGTGCTGGATGAGTTAGGACAGAGTCCCAGAGGCAGGAGGTCACTATGCTATCATGATGCTACAGGAGACATATGGGACGGGTCTGAACTACACAGGAATGAAGAAAAGAGGATGAATTCAGAGGATCTGGGCAGGAACTGGGGCTGGCTAATATTCACTACTACTGCTCTTGTATGTGCTGGGGACGGCGAGGAGTTCATTCATAACTCCTTTAGTCTAAGGAGGACAGCGCCACCTACTGGTCAAGTGCGATTGCTTTACAGTCTTTCAAGTTGTAGCGCCATCAGCAAGGGTAATAATTATCTTTGTTTCTTTTCAACCAATGAAGTGGCAATATCGACCTACAAGGAGCCTTAAAGGTGTTGCTGTCGTCATTAAGGATGGTGAGGATGAGCAACGTCAGCCATTAGCATTACCACAGAGAAAAAAATCAGGGTGGGGCCCAAAGGGCAAAAGAGATAAACAGTGAAGAAATTCCAAGCGCTGTCCTGATGGAAGGGATGAGTCTTTGTTGTGGAAGTCCCTGTTAGGGGGTCGCATCCCTGGCCTCACACACTAAACCCCTCTCCCCAGCACTTGGCAATGTTGACATGGGCTGATAACTAAGTGCAGCATTCATCCATCTTGGGAAAACATCCAGCTGCTCCAAGGTTTTAGAGAGAGTGATTTCAGTTTGTCCAAAAAGGACAAAGGGGGAGGGGCTGGGGTACAGCTCAGTGGGAGAGCCATGTCACACCAAGTCTTGGCTCCCATCCCCACATCATGGGTGGGAAAAGAAAGAGCTAAAGAAAGGAAGAAGACAATAAAAAGATATCACTATCCTCATTCCCCTCCCAGTTTTAGATCGCCAAAGTAACCCTTGATATGATCCTTTCTGTTTGTTTTGATCTTATCTGGGTCATATGGTGGAGGTATTATCTGCCAACTTTTTCCATGTGAAGTAACTTTTTTATTTGAGAGAGAGAGAGAAAGACAGATAAAGAGAATAGGTGTGCAAGGACCTCTAGCACCTTGTGCATCTGGCTTTACGTGGGTACTGGGGAATTGAACCCCATTCTTAGGCTTTGTAGGTAAGCTCCTTAACTGCTGAGCTGTCTCTCCAGCCCTGAAGCGACTTTATTCTGTGGTGAAGGCTAGTCCACACTCACAGGAATGCATTTAATGCCACCTCCTCAAAGGGAGTGTATCCACAGCTATAAAGTGGAATTCTGCAAGTTTTGCCCCTTTTCTCTCATTTATTTATTCAGTGTGGTGTGTGTGTGTGTGTGTGTGTGTGTGTGTGTGTGTGTGTGTGTGTGTGTGTGTGTGTGTGTTTTGTCCTTCAGTGCTGAGGATTGAACCCCAGGCCTTATAAGTCCAAATGTTCTACCCCTGAACTATACCTGTAGGCCAATTTATTCAACCATTTATTTAATTGGTATGGATCCATGCATATTTATTCTATACTTTGTGTTACAGCCAATACTACATTATTAATTTCACTATTGAAAACTGTGCCAGCTTTAGCCATGGGTAGCTCTCCTGGGCTGTCTCCTGTGTACCAGTAGCCTGCCTTGCCCTTTCTCTCATGGGCATGTATGCATGTGTATCTGTGGGTGGGTGTATGTGTGTAGGAGCAGGTGTACATGTACATCTGTGTGCATGTGCATTGTGGCCAGAGGTTAACATCAAGTACTGTGGAGGTTGGAATATGGGATGTCTCGTGTGTCTGTGATTAAGCCTCATACTTGATCCCCAGCTAGAGCCTTGCTGGAGGAGGCGTGTCACTGGGGGTGGAGCTTGAGGTTTATTCATCCAGCCCTGCTGGGTGTTCACTATCCTTCTCACTCTTGTGGCTACCTCCCAGCTGATGTGACACCCGCCTCTACTCTGCCATGCCTTCCCCATTATGATGAAACTTCTCCTTGAGGCTACAAACTGAAATAAACCCCTTCCATAGGCTACTTTTGGTCCGTTTTATCCTGGTTACAAGAGGGTAACTGCTACAAGTGTCTTACTCAATCACCCTCTACCTTATTTTTTGAGACAGGGTCTCTCATGAAACATGGAGTTCACCAACTATTCTTCACCTTCTGTCTCCACCTTCTCAGTGCTGAGAATGCTGACCAGGCCACCACTCCTGGCTTTGACATGGATGCTGGGGTCCGGGCTCAGGTCCTCAGGCTTGCATGGGCAAGCACTTGACCCAGTGAACATCTCCCGGGCCGTTTCTTTGACCCTTGTTTTTAAATGTTGGGGGCTTTTATTTTCCATTTTTAAAATATTTATTTGAGAGAAAGAGGTAGATATAGATAATGGGTGCAACCAGTGACTCCTGCCACTGCAAACAAACTCCAGATGCATGCACCACTTCATGCATCTGGTTTTATGTGTGTACTACGGAATCAAAACTGAATTCTTGGGCTTTGCAGGCAAATGCCTTAACCACTGAGAAGCCTCTCCAGCCTTGTTTTCTTTTTCCTTTTTTGAGATTTTTTAATAGTTTATTTATTTAAGAGACAGAGAGCACATGGCATACCAGGGCCTCTTGCCACTGCAAACTTCAGGTGCATGTGCCACTTTGTGCATCTGGCTTTACATGGGTACTAGGGAATCAAACCCAAGACATCAGGTTTTGTAATCAAGCACCTCAATCACTGAGCCATCTCTCCAGCCCTTAAGGTCAATTTTAAAAAATCAAGCTGAGCATGATGGCACACGCCTTTAAATTCAATACTCAGGAGGCTGAGGTAGGGGGACTCTTCATGAGTCAAGACCAGCATAGGTTAAACAGTGAATTTCAGATCAGCCTGGGCTAGAGTGAACCCCTGTTTTTAAAAAAAAAAAAAAAAAAAAAAACAGGGGACTGGAGAGATTGCTCAGTGGTTAAGGCACTTGCCTGAAAAGCCTAATGACCCGGGTTCAGTTCCCCCATACTGAGGAATTGAACCTGGGTCATTTATTGAGACAAGTCTCATGTCCCAGGCTGGCCTTCAGCTTGCTATGTAGCCAAAGATGACCTTGACCTTCTGGACCTCCTGTCTCTAACACCTGAATGTTGTGATTACAGGCATGTGCCACCATGAATAAATAAAAAAATATTTTTGCCAGGCGTGGTGATGCACGCCTTTAATCCCAACACTCGGGAGGCAGAGGTAGGAGGATCGCCGTGAGTTCGAGGCCAGCCTGAGACCACAGAGTGAATTCCAGGTCAGCCTGGGCTAGAGTGAGACTCTACCTCGAAAAACCAAAAAAAAAAAAAAAATTTTTTTTAAAAGAATGGGTGGAAGACCAATGGAGCAGGACATCTACCCTTCTGTTCCAACCACCACAGACAAGCATACCCCAATGCAGGTGAGGCCGTGGGGAGCCAAATGGGCACATAAAAGTGCCTACACCACACACACCACATATTACAGACACACAAGCTAGCTAGCTAGCTAGCTAGCTAGCTAGATAGATAGATAGATAGATAGATAGATAGATAGATAGATAGATAGGAAATGAGCAACTGTCTGTGAAGGAGAGAGGAGCTGGGGGAAGCTTTGATACCCACAGAGAAGAGAAGGGGACGCGACCTCAAAGGCAGAGATCAGACTGGTTCAGCCACACACCATGGAAGGAAGACAGCCATCATCACTTGGAACAGGTGAGGAACAGCCACACCTTGATTTCATTCAGTGATAAACTTGCAGGGATCCTCCTGCCTCAGCCTCCAAGTGCTGGGATTACTGTAATCATTGGGCATATGCCACCCGCCCCCAGCACTTCCTAGACTGAATATAGATAAAGAAAGCCATGCAGGTATAGAGGGCATGAGAATGAAGAAAGCACGCCTATAATCCCAGCCTCAGGAGGCTGAGGTGGGGGATCACAGTGAGTTCAAGGTCAGCCTGGCTACAAAGTGAATTCCAGATCAACCATAGGCGAGACCCTGCCTCAAAACAACAACAAAAAGCAGGAACTTTGGATCTGATATGTGAATAAACTAAAATGTGCCAAAAATAGCAATTAAGAAACAAATACACGGGCTGGAGAGATGGCTCAGCGGTTAAGGCACATGCCTCCAGTGCCTAAGGCTCCTAGTTCAATTCCCCAGGTCCCACATATGCCAGACCCACAAGGTGGTGGCCCTGGTGCTCTCTATCTCTCTTTCCCTCTCTCACTGTATCTCTCTGCTTGAAAATGAATAAATATTAAAAAAAGAAACAAATACACAATGCTTAGTAATTAATATATGGGTGCATTGCTTCCAGTAATGAGGCTCATAATGCCTACACTCACTTTAAAATTTTTTAAAATTTACTGGTAAGTAGAAAGAGAGAAAGGGAGAGAAAGAGAGAGAGAGAGAGAGAGAGAGAGAGAGAGAGAGAGAGAGAGAGAGAGAGAGAGAGAGAGAGAGAGAGAGAAAGAAAGAGAATGGGCCTCCAGCCACTGCAAAGGAACTCCAGATGCACGCGCCACTTTGTGCATCTGGCTCTAAGTGGGTACTGGGGAATTGAACCCAGGTCGTTAGATTCTGCAGATGAGCCCTTTAACCACTGAACCATCTCTCCAACCCTACACTCACTTTTTTTCTGAATAAACACCTTTTCCAATAGCATTCATCCTTGTCTTTCTTTAGATTTGTTTTATTTTTTTATTAGAGAGGGGGAGAGGAAGAGGGAGAGGGAGAATGGGAATGCCAGAACCTCTTGTAATAGTCAGGTCAAGGCTAGCCTGAGCTACATAGTGAGATTCTGCAAAAAAAAAAAAAAAAGAAGAAGAAAAGAAAAAAGAAAGAGAGAGAGAGAGAAGAGCAAACAGGCCAGGCCTGGTGGAGCACACCTTTAATCCCAGCACTCCAGAGGCAGAGGTAGGAGGATCACAGTGAGTTTAAGGCGACTCTGAGTCTACATAGTGAATTCCAGGTTAGCCTGGGCTAGAGCAAGACTCTACCTCAAAAAAAAAAAAAAGAAGGGAAAACAAGGAAAGGGAAGTAAAGAAAGGAAGGGAGGGAGGAAGGGAAGAATGAAGGGGACTGGGGAGATTGGGGAGATTTGGAGATAGCTCAGCCATTAATTACACTTGCTTGCAAGGTCTGCAGCCTAGGTTTGAGTCCAAACACCCATGTAAAGCCAGATAAAAAGTAGTGCAAGCATCACGTGTTAGTTTGCAATGAGTGCTAAAAAGACCTTTGCAGGCCCATCCACCCATCCATCCATCCATCCACACACACACACACACACACACACACACACACACACACACACACACACACATTATCTGCACATGCAAATAAATAATTTTTTAAAAAATAAAGAATAAAGAAAGAGGGGCTGGAGAGATGGTTTAGCAGTTAAGGCATTTGCCTGCAAAGCAGAAGGACTGGAGTTTGATTCCCCAGGACCCACGTAAAGCCAGATGCACAAGATGGCACATGTGTCTGAAGTTTGTTTGCAGTGGCTGGAGGCCTTGGCGTGCCCATTCTCTTTCTCTGTGTCTGCCTCTTTGTCTCTCAAATAAATAAATAAGTAAAATATTCTTTAAAAAAGAAAGAAAAGAAAAAGAAAGAGCTGGGCATGGAGGCACAGGCTTTAATCTCAGCACTCAGGAAGCAGAGGAAGGAGGATTACTGTGAGTTCAAGACCAGCCTGGGTTAGAGTGAGACCCTGCCTCAAAAAAAGAAAGATATGAGAAATGAGGAAGGAAAAAAAGACAAGAAAAGAAAAGCAAGCAATCAGTACGGGGTTAGGGTCACCCCTCACTGGGACAAAGGAAACTGCAGCGTGTGGTTGACATGTACTTCGCCCGCTTTTCAGCAAGTCTACACAATAAGGTATTGTCCCACATCCCATCAGACCTTTCAGTTTCTGTCAGGATCAACTTATGTGTCCCGAGGTTCTTTGACTTTATTTACATAGGTTTTTCAAGGCAGGGTCTCACTCTAAATCAGGCTGACCTGGAATTCACTATGTAGTCTCAGAGTGGCTTCGAACTCACGGTGATCCTACTACCTCTGCCTCCCAAGTGCTGGGATTAAAGGCGTGCGCCACCATGCCCGGCTTGAGACTGTATTTTTATATGTGATGTAGTCAGAACTTTGCCAAGAAGTTATTTGGAAGCCAAACATACTGGTATAGGCTTGTTATCCCAGAACCAGGGAGGCTAAGGCAGGAGGATCATGAGTTTGAGGCCACCCTGAGACTACATAGTGAATTCCAGGTCAACCTGGACTAGAGCGAGACCCTACCTCAAAAAAACAAAAAAAAGGGAGGGTCTTTATCCTCTCTTGCTTTCCTCATGGCAAGAATGCTCTGTACTTTCTCCTCTTTCCTTCTCTTATTCTAAAAAAGTCTCTCTAAACTATATCTATCTATCTATCTATCTATCTATCTATCTATCTATCTATCTATCTATCTCGGCATGGTCATGCATGCCTATAACTACTCCTGTGGGGAGCTCACTGTTCAACTAGCCTGACCAAAAACGGCAGCTCCAGGTTCAGTGAGAGACTCTGCCTCAAGGAAATAAAACAGAAGGGAGATGGAGTAGGATGCCAATGCTCTCCTTCGGCCTCTTCAAATGTGCACACAGGACACACATACACACACGTGCTTACACTATACACACACATACACACTCAAGAGAAACAAAAATAGAAGGAAGAGTTCAGCACTTTAGGAAACTCCTATTGCTAACAGTAAGCCCTTATGACGCCTGAGGTACCAACCTGTTGCAGTTGCAGCCTTTACTTGGGTTCAAGGAGATCAGTACTTCTCTGAATGCTCCTTTCACTGGGGTTGCAGCTGGGGTTTGAACACAAGACTCTCTGTCTACAGGAAGTTTACCATTAAGGCACCTCCCTACCCAGCCTCTCGTCTTTTCTACTGTAAACTTATGGTTTTTGTAATATTTTATTTATTTATTTTCAAGCAGAGAGAGATAGAGAGAAAAGGAGAGAATGGGCAAGCTAGGGCCTCTGGCCACTGCAAACGAACTCCAGATGCATGTTGGAGTTTGTGCATCTGGCTTTATGTGGGTACTGTGGAATCAAGGACCTTAGGGCCTTAGGCTTTGCAAGCAAGCCGTCTCTCCAGCCCACTACTGTAAACTTGTTTTAGCCAACACATGTGTACACAGGCACACACATGCATGCACACACACACACACACACACACACACACACACATTGCAGTGCTGGAGATGTACAGCATTAACTTTTATATTTTCAGGTATAAATTTTCACACATATGTACATACATTTGCTGAACTGGACACACTGAACTCAGAGCTATTTTGCTATCTTCTGTGATATATATATATGTGCATGTCTGTGTGTGTGCACATGTGTGAATGTGGATGTGTATATGCATGTACAGGCCAGAGTGAATGGGAAAGACATGTCAATATGTCTTCCCCATTCACTCTCCACCTTACATTTTATTTTGCCTGTTTGTTTTGAGGTAGGGTCTCACTCCAGCCCGGGTTGATCTGGAACTGACTCTGTAGTTCCAGGCTAGCCTTGAACTCATGGTCATCCTCCTACCTCAGCCTCCCAGGTGCTGGAACTAAAGGTATGTGCCACCAATGTGGCTCACTTTACTTTTTTTTTCTTTTTTATTTAAAAAATGTTCTTTGAGATATGATCTCCCTATAGCCCAGGATAATCTAGAACTCATTCTGTAGTCCTAAACTGGGCTTGAACTCACAGTGATCCTCCTATCCACTGCCTCCTGAGTGCTAGAATTAAAGGCATGTGCCACCATGCCTGGCCCTTTATTTGATTTTAAAAAAATGTATTGACAACTTCAATATATGAGACCATTATCCTCACCATCATCTTCTCTTCCCCTCCCTCTCAAATCACTCCTCCACTAAATCACTTCACCTGGTCTCTCTTCTATTTGATGTCATCATTTTCCCCTCCTATTATGCAGGTCTTGTGTAGGCAGTGTCAGCCACTTTTTGAAACAGTCTCTCACTGAACCTGGAGCTCACCGATTCATCTAGACTAGCTCACCAGCAAACCCCAGGGATCCTCCTGTCTTTGCCTCCCTTGCACTAGAATTACAGGGACACTGAGCCACAATTGGCTTTGTACATGGGTCCTGAGGATCAGAACTCAGGTCATCATGCTTCTTATATGGCAAACACTGTACTGGCTGAGCCATGTTCCCCAGTCCCCTATTTTGTTATTCTCAATTTTGTTTCTCCCACTGGAAAGATGGCTCACCAGTTAAAGACACTTGCTTGCAAAGCCTGACAGCCCTGGGTTTGATTCCTCAGTACCGACATAAAGCCAGATGCACAAAGTGACATGTACATCTGGAGTTCATTTGCAGTGGCAAGAGGCCCTGGTATGCCCTTTATTTATTTTTCTCTCTTTCTCTCTCCCTGCTTGCAAATTAGTAAATAAAAATATTTAAATTTTGTTTCTCATTTAAACTATCTTGTGATATTTATAGATTATTCATATTTTCCACGATTTTCACTGTGGGATAGTGAAGAAAGGTCATTCCTGCATGGTGGTGCATAACTTTATTAGGAGGATCACTATGAGTTCTAGTTCAGTCTGGGCTACAGCAAGACCCTGCTTAATAAAAGAAAAAGAAAAGAAAGGTTGATTCAGTATAGATAAAGGAATGCTGGCACTAATTTAAAATTAAGAACTATTCATATAACAAACACTCAAAAATGTCCCTTTTGGGCACACCTTCCTACAGCTGTTTGCAGTGCTGTGGAGGAAGTGATGTCCACCCTCTGCTCATGCCATTGTTTTCTCTGTCATCATGGAGTAAGCCAAAATAAACCCATTCCTTCTTTAAAAAAAAAAAAATTCCCGGGCTGGAGAGATGGCTCAGTGGTTAAGGGATTAGCTTCTAGTGCCTAAGACCCCGGTTCAATTCCCCAGGACCCACATAAGCCAGACCCACAAGGTGGTGTCACTGGTGCTCTCTCTCTCTCTCTTTCTCTATCTGTGCTTGAAAATGAATAAAATAAAAATTCCCTTTTGCTTCCTACTATTAACCATAAAATCACACTATATCCAACCTCATTACCACTTCAAATATGGTTTATTATTATTATATTTTTAGTTTTTTCGAGGTAGGGTCTCACTCCAGCCCAGGCTGAACTGAAATTCATTATGTAGTCTCAGGGTGGCCTCAAACTCACTTTGAATGAATGATCCTCCTACCTCTGCCTCCCGAGTGCTTAAGATTAAAAGTGTGCACCACCAGGCCCAGCTTCCTGTTGTTGTAATTAACCTAAACTATTTTATAGGGACCTAGAGGACCCAGGTGATAAAATCTGTACAACCTTAAGAACTGCTATTTTATGACACTTGATCTGGTTTGATCCAACAGTGTTCTAGATAACAAAATGCCTTTTTATTGGCACAGTGAGTTGGAGAAAAAAAAAAAGAAAGAAAGAAAGAAACACCGCAGGTTATATTACCGAGCCCGTGGCCACATCTTCTCTCGTGAGCAATCAGAACTCCCACGGACGTTCAAGCAGATGAAAACCTTAGAATTTCTGTCTTCTTCGGGGTCTAGTTCAGCCTCTTCAACGAATAGATGAGAAACCCAAGGTCCAGGAAGCTAAGAGGTTCTGAAAAATCGGGTTTTTTTTCCCCAGCAGGAGGTGTAAGAAGACGCGGGACGTCCTCCCCGGGAACTTCAGACGAGAAGTGTGACGTCACCAGAGAGGACAGCGGCGCGCCCCGCCCCGCCCCTCCGCGGCCCCGCCCCTAGGCCCCGCCCCGTCCAGTCTCAAGCCCCGCCCCCAGGGCTGTCCGCGGCAGTGCCTGACTGACGGCCGGCACGCGCGCGGAGCGAGGTTGGTGGTGAGGGCCTTCGCGGGGTCCTTCGCGCGGGCTCCCGACGCACTGCCTGAGTGGATACGCGGGCCGTTTCCGGTGTGGGTGAACGACTGGGTGGCCGAACCAAGGGGGACAGCAGTGCTCGATCGGATAGGCACCATGGCGGACGGGGGTTCGGAACGGGCTGATGGGCGCATCGTGAAGATGGAGGTGGACTACAGCGCCACGGTGGACCAGCGCCTGCCTGAGTGCGAGAAGCTGGCTAAGGTGAGGGGAGCCGGGTGGCTGGTTGGCGGGCGCCAGGGGCTGAGTCACGCCGGGGAGCGTGCTTAGGCCTCGGGGGGCCGGCGGGCTGCAGCGCGCATCCCCGGGGCCTGCGGGAGCTGGACATCCCGACTCTATCCTCCCGGGAGCCCCTCCAGCTTCTCAACCCCTCCCACCCCCCCGAGATGGATGGTCACTGCTCTTCCGGAGAAGTTGGGGGTCCCGTTTTAGCTTCTCTTGTCTTGGGACGTTAGCTAAGGAACGTGTCGTTTAGTAATTCCTCGGGGTTCGAGAATTGCACCTCGTTATTCAGGCCAGATCACAAAGTTGGGTTCCAACGTCGATGTGGGCGAATTTGGTCTTAATGTCGCTATTGCGTTTAAATCCCTTACGGATCGTTGAGATTCCTGGTCGTCGGCCGGGGTGAGGGGTGGGAAAGAAACAGGAGGATGATCGTAGAGATAACTAACCAGGGAGCCGTGTCCTAGAGGAAACCAGATTCGGAACGAATTAGTCCAAGTCATGCATGGTGATGAGCCACTCGGGTGGAAAGGGACGCTGTCCAGGCTTCGTCCTGGCGAGAATCTGACCGGGAAGAGTCATTCCTAGCAAGAAGCAGGCACGGACGCATAGAGTAATCTAACAGGGCAGGATAATGAGCAGTGGTCCACCTTCTTATCTTTTGTGTTTAGCGATGATGCTGAAAATCGACCTCAGGGCCATGCGCATGCTAGGCAAATGCTCCACCATTGAGCTATATGCCCAGCTCCTCCACCATGGATTGCAAACACATCATGACCCAAACGTTCTGACACTCTGTGCTTTGTGGCAGGTCACTTTGTAGATTGCTTTATGACTAAAGAAGCCACGACTGAAAGTAATCTGGCCAAGATTATAGTTAGTAATAGCTAGAATCTAGGATTCAAAACTAGGATTGCCTCATTAGGGTATGGGGTTGGTGCTATGGATTGCACCAAGACCCTCGTTAAATTCCTTAACCTGTTCAGCCATACAAATGTGTTGCAATTCACCTAGGATGCATTTTCTGCAAGGGTTGTTTTTGCACCCTATGGAGTGCATTACAGAGTAGTAAGTTCGTAGGTAAAAGGAAACTTTTCAGTACTTTTCTCAGAAAACAAATTAATGGGGCTTTACAAACATAGGAATGGAGGGCTGGAGAGATGGCTCAGCCTTTAAGGCGCTTGCCTGCAAAGCCTAAGGACCCGGGTTCAGTTCCCCAGTACCTATGTAAAACCAGATGCACAAAGTAGTAGGTGCAAATCCTAAGGACCCGGGTGGTGGGTGCATCTGGAGTTTTGTTTGGAGTGGTTTGAAGCCCTGGCATACTCATTTTATCTGTTTCCTCTCTCTCTCCCGACCTTGAAAATAAATAAAATTAATTTTTATTAAAAGGGAATAATAGGAATGGAGGAAGATGCTAAGCTGATGTACCTTAGGTTCAGTGTGCATGCTGGGGCGGGGGTAAATCATCTCAGCCTTAGAGCGGGTAATGTAAAGGAACATTTTCCGTTCTGTAATGGTGGAAAACTCAGATGCCTACCCTGTCAGGCCAAGCAATAGCCGGCATTTATTGAGTTCTTTCTACAGTGCTGGGTACTCTGCTCGGCGCTTATATGGACGGAAGTTACTCAGCCCTAGTAGTAGGTGTCACTACCATTCAGCAAGGCAACTGAGGTTAGGAGGTTGAGTGACACGGCTCAAAATTAAGGCTAGCTAAGGAGCAAATAAATTTAGGCAGGCTGACTCCAGAACCACTTGTAACCTGGACCTGAACTTCTGGGCTCCTGCTGAGGGAGAGGAGCAACTCCAGTGAAATCTTAGCCAGTTGGGGATGAAGATGAATTCTGGTGAATGCTGTTAAAGGAGAAAACAAGAATGTGGATTTTTATGTCAAATATCTTAATATTTAGAAACTGGATACTAATCTGTCATAAGATGCTCTTTCGGGGCTAGAGAGATGGCTCAGCGGTTAAAGGTGCTTGCCTGCAAAGCCTACCAGCCTGGGTTCAATTCCCCCGGACCCATTTAAAGCCATATGCATGCTGTTCGCTCACAGCAGCAAGTGGCTCTAGTGCACCTGTGCTCTGTCTTTAAAAGAATAAATTAAAAAAATTTTTAAATGTTATTTTATTTGAGAGTGTGGAAGAAAACAAGAGGAGGCAGAGAGAGAGAATGGGTGCATCAGGGCCTCCAGGTACCGCAAACAAACTCCAGACACATGCGCCTGTGAATCTGGCTTTACGTGGGTACTGGGGAATTGAACTTGTGTCCTTCTACTTTGCAGGCAAATGCTTTAACCACTAAGCCATCTCTCCAGCCCAAAAAATATTTTTAAAAAATACTGTTTGAGCCAACATGATATAGATCAAACAAAACATACCTGCAGGCTGGTCACTTCCTGAACTTCCTTCAACACTGACTGGAATTAATAAAATAATGGTGACAGTAAAGTACAAATAAGCTTTGCTTTAGAGGACTGGGGAGATGGCTGAGTGGATACAATGCTTGCTGTGCAACTCTGGGTTCCTGAGTTGGAATCCCCAGACTGCATTAAAAAGCCATAAAGAACTGTGGTCAGCTTCTGTAATCCCGGTGCACCTGGGGGAATAGGGAGGCCTGGGCCAGCTAGCCTGGGGAAAGTAGCGGTGAGCAATGACAAGGTGGAAGGCCGGGGCCAACCTGAAAGTTGTCCCCGACCTCCCCGCATGCACACTAAAATAAATTTAAGCAGATAAATGGCTGTAGGAAGTGCAATAAGGCTGGCTATGGTGACTCCTGCCTGTCATCCTAGAATCTGGGAGACTAAGGCCAGCCTAGGCTGCATAGTGAGAAAGAAAGGAAAAGGGAAGAAGGGAGAGGAGAGAGCTTTTGCCCAAGAAAAGAAGCCTTCGCTGCTGCCATTGTCATTGAGAGAAAAGGAGGGGATCAAAGAGGTGTACCCTGTGTTAGAAGAGAAATTGAGAGCAAGCAGTCTAGCCCACAGACTGCAGAGCCTATATTTACCCATTTCAGCCTGATGCTTCTGTAATGCATGTGAGGGGATAAAAGTGATTCCAGTTTTTGACAACCGCTCTTTCTTCACCTGTATTGTTGAAAATTAATCCGGGGAGTTGTTTCTCCTCGATTGTGGTGTACTTGGTACATGGATATGTGGGAACTGCTGGATTCTTGAATGCTGTGCCCTTGGCTTCTTCCTCGGTGCCTCTCATCTCTCACCCACAGTCTTCCTGAACTGGTAGTAACAATAAGGAGGCTGCAAAGTATAAGCCAGTTGATTGATTGTTAGCAGCTTGAACAAAAGGCCCTTTGAGAAATGGTCATTTAGAGCCATTGGTTCCGCCTTAAAGTTGAGCTGTTGGTGCCAACCTTGAATTAGCCTTCTCCTTGCTTGATTAGCAAATCATTAACAGATTGGATCCATTGGGAATTAATGGAGGTGCACAGAGCCTACAGATAGCCAGTCCCTCCCTCACAGGGATTGTGGTAGAGTACACTTCCAGAAGTCACCTTGGCTTTGGGTGGCTGTCACTGTCTTGGTCCTGGGAGTTGAAGGGTGGTGGTGGGATTTCAGAACTGTGTGTGGATTCAATGAAGTTGATGATAAGCAGCATGAGATTGACAGCCACATGACTTGTCACCTCCTCCTGATTGTGACAGTTAGAATCAAGAACTGTGAGCCATTGTTAACATCTGTCTGTTCAGCACATACTCTGATGTTATAAAGGAAGTTACAGTTAAACGATGGTCTGGGTGCTGGGGAGGTGGCCCAGCAGTTAAAGGCACTTGCTTGCAAAGCCTGCCCACCCAGGTTCACTTCCCCAGCACTGTTGTAAAGCATGATATAAAGTGTAAAAAGATACCTGCAAGCTGGGCTGGTGATTCATACCTATAATCCCAGTGCTCAGAAGCTGTCTCTACATTTTTTTCCCATTTGTTAAGAAATGAGGCAAGGGTACCAAGGTCGAACCCAGGGCCTTGTGCATGCTATGCAAGCAAAAAACCAATTTTTAAAAACAAAAGTCATCACTTTCCAACTTTGCATTCATTATCAGAGTTGTATGCATGATCGTTGCTGGGAGTTGCAAGGCTGACAGTCGAACCCAGGGCCTTGAGCTGCCATCCCCCAGCCCTTTTTATTTTATGGTGGACAGGGTCTCACTAAGTTGCCTGGGCTGGCCTTGGACTTGGCAAGTCTTGGCAGTCCTTAGGCCTGCCCCTTCCCTTCATCTCCCCTCAGAAGGGATGTATTTAGATTAGATCAGTTCCTGCCTAAGAATGTGACCTTCAGAAGAGCATGTGGCTGTTATTCTCAGGTGGTCTTTGAAGATTGATTCTTCTGTTCTATTCTTCAAAGTCACACTGCCAGTTGAGTTTCTGTGTGGAACAAGATAAACAGGTATTACCAGTCTTCGTTGATAAGTTACACTCCAAACAAAGACTTGATATTCTTCTCAAGTGAGGCATCTCTGCTGTTTCACGTTTGGGTTTTCTTTGGCACTTTTTTTTCCTTCCTGAGAGTGTGTGCACATGCATACATGTTTGTGTGTGTGTGTACCATTGTGGTGGAGGTGCACTTGAGACCCTGTCTCAAAAATAAATAAATAAATAATGAGTGAGTGAGTGAGTGAGTGAATGAATGAATAGATAAATAAATGGTTGGTGAATGGGCTGAGGGTGTAGGAATCTGGCTCAGTGGTAGAGCACCTGTATAGTAATATTCAAGGTCCTGGGTTCTGTCCACAGTGAGGGAGAAAGAAAGGCTTGAGCATCAGGGACTCATTGACTTGAGGAATGCACAGGGCCGTAAGCACCACCATGAAGTAGAATGAAGTGTAACAAGAATGTTTCTGGATGCTATCTCTCCTCTAGGGTGGACTATTGGTTTTTCTGTTTCCCTATGAGAAACATCTCAGTTTAGGTTAGGTATTTGGTTTGGGGTAGTGATGGCTTTTCATTGTTCATTTTTATATTTTGTTTTAGGAAGGAAGACTTCAAGAAGTCATTGAAACTCTTCTCTCTTTAGAAAAACAGACCCGCACCGTGAGTAGATTCTCATGAACACCTCAGTCACCATTGATCGCATTGACCATCGTCCCAGCTACTTTTAACTGCTTCCATTCTTGCAGGCCTCCGACATGGTGTCCACGTCCCGGATCTTGGTCGCAGTAGTGAAGATGTGCTATGAGGCTCAAGAGTGGGATTTGCTTAATGAAAATATTATGCTTTTGTCAAAAAGGCGGAGTCAGTTAAAACAAGTGAGTTTCTGATTGCTAACAAACAAGAATATTTGCACTGAAATAAGTACTTGGAGCTGGGGAAAGGGCTCCATGGTGAGAATGTTTGCCACGAAAGTGAGAGGGCCTGAAAGCATCTGAGTAAAAAGCACCCACATTAAACAAGCACGCGTGTGTGTGTGTGCGTGCGCACACACACAGGTATAATCCCAGTGGGGGAGGCAGATACCAGAGAATCGTTGGGACTCACTGGTCAGCCATTCTGACTGAAAATGGCAGCTCCAGGCCCAGAGAAATACTCAGTTCAAGGAAAACCCAGAAGAACTATAGACGAGAATGTCTGGCATCCTCCAGCCTCCATCCGTGTGCAATCAGGCCTTGGGTATCTGTACAGATGTGCTTACAAACAAATACATGCCAAAAAAGAATGAAAGACTTAAGAAACTAGTCCCCTAATCTGAAAATTTGTTAAATCAACATTACAACATCCTAGAGGCTATGTAAAATTCTACTTTAGTTCATATATATATATTTGCAAGCAGAGAAATAGAAGAGAGGGCTGAAGAGATGGCTTAGCGATGAAGGCGTTTGCCTGCAATGCAGAAGGACCAGAGTTCGATTCCCCAGGGCCCATATACAGCCAGATGCACAAGAGGGCGCAGGTGTCTGGAGTTCATTCGCAGTGGCTGGAGGCCCTGGTGCGCCCATATATATTCATTCTCTCTCTCTCTCTCTCTCTCTCTCTCTCTCTCTCTCTCTCTCTCTCTCTCTCTCTCTCTCAAATAAATAAATAAAATATTAAAAAAAATATTAAAAAAAAAATAGAAGAGAGACAGAATGGGTGTGCCAGGGCCTCCAGCCACTGAAAACAAACTCACTTGGTACATCTGGCTTCACATGGGCACTTGGGAATTGAGCTCAGGTTGTTAGGCTTTGCAGGCAAGCATCTTAACCGCTGAGCCATCTCTCCAGCCCTCATTTCTGTCTCTTGTTCATCTACATATGTTTACAGAATTGTGTGAATGAGTCAGGCAGCTTTGTTCTATTTCCCTATTGCCCTTTATTCTCATTTTTATCATTTTCAGTGGTTTGCTGCAATCTCTTCATTTGATAACCTGATAAAATTATATTTCTTAGCCAGATGTGGTGGTGCATGCCTTTAATCCCAGCACTCAGGCAGAGGTAGGAGGAGGATCGCTGTGAATTCGAGACTAGTGAATTCCAGGTCAGCCTGGGCTAGAGTGAGACCCTACCTTGGGTGGAGGGAGAGATTATATCTCTTTTGTTAATCACTTAATCTTTAATTTATTTGAGGCCATTTTGATTACTGTCACTACTCATTTTATTTAGATAGCCTTTGAACTGACTCTGGTGTGGTAGTGCAGGCCTATGATCCCAGCTCTCAAGAAGCTGAAGCAGGAGGATCTCCAGTTTGACATAGCAAGACCCAATCTCAAAAACCAAAAAATAGGGCTTGGTGTTGGGAATGTAGCTCTGTAACAGAGTGCTTGCCTGGCATGCAAGACCATGTGCTTGATTCCCCAGGACCAAGAAAGAAAAAGCAGATTATTATGTGTGCTCTTTGCCAGTATTCTTATGCAGCTGTTTTTTTTTTTTATTTTCTTTGTTTTTGTTTGTGTGTGTGTGATGTGTTTGAATGCATGTTCCTAGGTTTCTGGATTCCATGTGTATATTTGTTCGAGGCCAGCCTAAGTCCATCAGTCACCTAGAATGGGCAGTACCTAATGAATGACACAGAGGTTCTGAAAGAGGCTGAGCGGTGTGAGAGGAGGAGTTGGTGTGTGTGTTAGGAAAGGCTCTTCAGGGAACAGGAATGGAGGTGCTCACTCGTCTGCTCTTACCCTATACCTGTGTCTATAGATACTGAAGGGGTTTTGGAACCCAAGGTGTCTCTTTCCTATTTATTTGTTTAGGGAGGGAGGATGGATGATGGATGTGTGCACCTGGGCTTTCTGCCATTACAAATGAACTCCAGTCGCCTGCATTACTTTGTGCATCTGGCTTTGTATACTGGGGAATGGAACCCAGGCCATTGGGCTTTGCAAGCAAGTGCCTTAAACCACTGAATTATCTCTCTGACCCTCCTTTAATTGTTTTTAACCTAAAATTTTCTTTTTTGCTTGAGCAGTCTTACTTTTTTTTTTTTTTTTTTTTTTTTTTTTTTTTTTGAGGTAGGGTCTTGCTCTAGTCCGGGCTGACCTGGAATTCACTCTGTAGTCTCAGGCTGGCCTTGAACTCATGGTGATCCTCCTACCTCTGCCTCCCGAGTGCTGGGATTAAAGGCGTGCGCCACCACGCCCTGCTTGAGCAGTCTTATAAAGAAACCTTTCTACATTAAGTTAAGGGTCTGTAACTCATTGCTGTCTCCTTTAAGGGTCTGTAACTCATTTCTGTCTCCTGATCCCAGGGTTCACGCCAGTCTTAATCTCCTCAAATATTTGCATTCTTCCCAGAACAGGCTGCTCATTTCAAATCAGAATGTTGATATTGTTTTGTTTCTCCCCACCCCCTTTCTAGAAAGTATTCTTATAAATTTGTTTTAGCTTTATGCGTGTTGTCAGATGTTACCGTTTCAGCACCTTACAATACTGAATTCTATTTTATGTGAAGCCTCAGCTTTAGCCAGGCATGATGGCTTGTGTCCATGGACACAACTAGTCAGGAGGCTGAGGCAGGACCAGTTGAGCCCAGGAATTTGATGCCAGATAGAACTCACCAGAGTGCTGAGAATAAGTGACCGTTGAAATATATCTATTACCCTCTCTAAGGCTCAGGGACCATTTCAGAGAGAGGATGAGCTAGAGAACAGGGAGCAGTGCTGTGACACAGCGGACACAGCACACTCATGAACTCACAGGGACGGGATAGTCAGCATCCTCCATTGATGGAGGAGAGGCTCACGAGGCCCTCCCTGAAGAGCTCATGGCTGGGGGAGGGGGAGTCATTTTCTAAAGTGGTGTAGCCCCTAGTAAGTGGTGGGAAGAAGGAGGGGTTCAGTGGGATAAGAGAGGTTGGTGGGGATATATGTCATCAAGAAAGGATGTATCATGCACTGAATTGTCAGAAAATGCATACATATGAGTTACTTCAACGTTAGATGCTTTCCATGGAAGTCTCCAAGATACACTGTATTTTGTTATCTTCAACATTTTCTTGATGTCTTGAGGATCTAATTATAATTGGTCATGACATGCTGTTGAAAATCTAGAAGTTAGCAAATGATAGTCAGCCAACTGAAAAAACTGAAAAGCGTAGTAAAATGTAGACACATGCATTTATTTATATATTGTCTTGGTCAGCTTTCAAGCTAAAAAAGCTGAGTTGAATGTTTGCCAGAGAGACTGAGTGGTCTACAGTTAGATGGTAAATATTTGTAAACATTTGCAGAAAATGATTGCCCCAACCCAGATCATAGAACAGAAGCACTAGGGGAGCTGTGGCCGGGGTCATCGAAGCGCTAGGGGGAATGTGCCCAGTCCCTTATATTACCCTTGCGGAGACTAAGGCCGTGAGAGACCCTGGCTTTTCCTTTCAGTGTTAACTGAGGTGCCTAGGTGGTTCTCGTGCCTCCTCACCAGAGGCTGGATCTTTCCACCTCTTCCCTGTGTCCTCCATCACAGAATCTTGTTCATTGCATCCAGTCACTGGAGTTCTGCTTTTTCCCTCCCTTTTGTCTATCCCCTTCATGACAGCCATTCTCTTCCATGCTGGTCGGCTTGGCTTCATGTTTGCTTCCGAGGTTCCTGACCTCCAGTGACTTGGTGGATGTTCAGGTCGTAGCTAGCAGGGAGGGTTTTGATGTAGTTGTTGGTGCTGGCTTTTTGTTTTGGTGATGGGGTCTTGTGTGTCCTAGGCTGGCACAGCTCATAGTTGAGGACCTTGAATTTGTAATCCTCCTACCTCCCAAGTGCTGGGATTACTACATGTGCTACCATAGCTGGTCATGTGCTGGGGGTCAAACTCAGTGGGCTCTGCAGTACCAGGGGGTTTTGATGTCCTTAATGTTCTCTGACACTGGTTTCAGTGTCTAGAGTTACTTAGGAAGACGAAACTTGACCATAGTCCTTCCATCAATAAAATAATTTGTTTTATTTTAATTTGAGGCAGGGTCTCTCGCTCTACCCCAGGGTTGACCTGGAACTCACTCTGTAGCCCATGCATTCCTCCTGCCTCAGCTTCCTGAGTGCTGAGATTAAAGGCATAGGCCACCACTCCAAGCTTTGTTTTTGTTCTTTTTTCACATATGAGGAATAAATGTCACTTATGAATGGTTTATAATATTTTTTCATACATGAGAAATGAATTTCACTTATGGTTTATAATATTTTAGGCTGTTGCAAAAATGGTTCAGCAGTGCTGCACTTACGTTGAAGAGATCACAGACCTCCCAGTCAAACTCCGATTAATTGATACTCTGAGAATGGTGACAGAAGGAAAGGTGAGTTTTCCGTTGCCATGGCTCCTTACCTGCATTCAAAGGTACATACGTATTACATATAGGTACATTTGTATGTCTATATTTTATTTTTTAAAGAAATCAACAAAATGGCTTCACCTTAATTCAACCATTGTAATCTCCGTACATCCTTTTCTAGTATCTTTCCATAAGCAAATTAAATTAATATGCTTAGCGTCATTTTTAATATAACCAGATTAGTGACCTTATCCAGCTTTTAAGTTACAGTTTTTGTTTAGGAAGGGTGGGCTGTTTGAGACAAGGTCTTGCTATGTAGCCCAGCCTGGCCTGGAATTTGTCATATTTCTGGATCAGTCTCTAGAGTAGCTGAGTTACATGGCTTTTCCTGAATGAGTAAGAGTTGCACAGATACAAGGAGAAAGACATTTTAGATATGAGGGAGTTACATACAAAGACCCCTAAGATTGTGCATTGTAGTTAGGAAGCTGAATAATCTGATGGGGTTTAAACTGGGTGTTTGGGGAAGATAAGGAAGGTGTTGCTACAGATTGGGTGTACTCATTATCTGTGCCCTTCAGGTTGTAGTTACATATTTAGTGTTGAATTTATTGGAAATTATAAATCTACCAAGATTACTTGTAGCTAGCAACTTGAATTCTTAGCAAGATCAGATTGGCGAGGGGTAGAGATAGGGCCTCACTGTATAGCCCAGCTGGCCTTGAGCTTGGGAACTTGCTCAGCCTCCCGAGTGCTGGGATTTCATGTGTGCACTACAGCTGGCTTCAGGTATCTTTTAAGGAGCCTTGTATTTAAAGATGAATTGGGCTTTGGTATAGCTAGGTGGTACAGCATGTGCTTAGTATGCATGAGGCCCCAAGTTCAATTCCCATCACCAACAAACAAAAACAAAAATAAAATGGTTAAAGTCACTTGCTTAAAAAGCCTGACAGCCTGATTTTGATTCCTTAGTACCCAAATAAAGCCAGATGCACAAAGTGGCACATGTGTCTGGAGTTTGTTTACTGCAACAGGAGGCCCTGGCTCACTTATACTCTCTTCCTTTCTTAAATAAAAATTTTTAAAAATATTATTTATTTGCAAGCAGAGAGAGAAGAGACAGACAGAATGGGTACACAAGGACCTTCAGCCACTATAAACAAACTCCAGATGCATGAACCACTTTGTGCATCTGGCTTTACATGGGTACTGGGAAATCAGACTTAGGTCATTAGACTTTGAAGCCTTAAACGCTGAGCCATCTCTCCAGCCCCTTAAAGTTTTTAAAATATTTGTTTTAAAAAGATGAACCAGGGCTGGAGAGATGGCTCGGTGGTTAGTTAGGTGCTTGCCTATAGAACCTAATGACCAGTATTCAATTCCCCAGTACATAAAGTACATAAAGCATTTTTTTAAAATGTTTTATTTATTAATTTTCAAGCAGAGAGAGAGAGAGAGAGAGCACCAGTGCCACCACCTTGTGGGTCTGGCTCATGTGGGTCCTGGGGAATTGAACCCAGGGCCTTAGGCACTGGAGGCAAGTACCTTAACCGCTGAGCCATCTCTCCAGCCCCATAAAGCATTTTTTTAAAGAAGAGATTAATCAAGCTGGGCGTGGTGGTGCACACCTTTAGTCCCAACACTCGGGAGGCAAAGATAGGAGGATCACCGTGAGTTCAAGGCCACCCTGAGACTACATAGTGAATTCCAGGTCAGCCTGGGCTAGAGTGAGACCCTACCTCGAAAAACCAAAAAAAAAAAAAAAAATGTGTGTGTGTGTGTGTGTGTGTGTGTGTGTGTGTGTGTGTGTGTAGATAGATAGATAGATAGATAGATAGATAGATAGATAGATAGATAGTCTGTGATCCTGTTTTGTTAAACACGGTAATTGTACATTTAGGTTCTCAAAGCAAATATGAAAACAAGGAATAATGTTTTATAAATAGATTTTCTTTTAAATTATGACTTTGAACTGTAAAATGAGGCACAGCTTTGTATGTAAAGGAAAACGTGCAGTAGCATCAAGATAAGCACTCTTGTCTACTTTGAGTAATAGCTCCGCTCTACTTTTTCTGTTTGCAGATTTATGTTGAAATTGAGCGGGCTCGGCTGACTAAAACATTAGCAACTATCAAAGAGCAGAATGGTGACGTGAAAGAGGCAGCCTCCATCCTACAGGAGCTGCAGGTAAGTGCTGCTTCCGAGGCCGAGAGGAGCAGCATTCTTCCGTTGGTTGTAGCATTCTGCATATCTCCGTTGTGATGGTAGTTACACAAACCAGTGAGTGTACTAAAACTAAGAGAACTTTACACCAAAAGGAAAAAATGTATTTTACTGTGTAATAATTGTTTAACTTAAAATTTTCTACAGGTATCTAGCTTTTATGTAATCATTAATATTGTTTATACATAGAGTCTTAGTATTCGACATGAGTGAATACTTTAATATCTACCTTGTTGCAACTCAAGAAGAGCACTAAGTATGTAAACTTACTTGAGGAATTCCTCTGCTAGGTGGAAACCTATGGGTCAATGGAGAAAAAGGAGAGAGTGGAGTTTATTTTGGAGCAGATGAGGCTCTGCCTCGCCGTGAAGGATTATATTCGCACACAAATCATCAGCAAGAAAATCAACACCAAATTTTTCCAGGAAGAAAATACAGAGGTAGGCATGATCTCTGCACACCTGTGCTTTCAAGGGCATGGGTAGGGGTGGGCATGATCTCTGCACACCTGTGCTTTCAAGGGCATAAACTCCAGAGGCCTTCATCTACTTTTGTCAACTCTTTTTCAGACATTAAAGTTGAAATACTATAATTTAATGATTCAGCTGG
The DNA here is from genome assembly GCA_004024765.1 of Zapus hudsonius. Classification (NCBI taxonomy): domain Eukaryota; kingdom Metazoa; phylum Chordata; class Mammalia; order Rodentia; family Dipodidae; genus Zapus; species Zapus hudsonius. Next base: position 22,859 of record PVHP010006379.1, on the reverse strand, counting down.
ATCAGCACGAGGGCTCCTATCTGTCTATTTGTAAACACTACAGAGCAATATACGACACTCCCTGTATACAGGCAGAAAGCGAAAAGTGGCAGCAGGTAAGAAGGTGCTCACAGGACTGACAGACGCTTGTTAAAAGAACAGCCTGGGCTGGGAAGACGGCTCACTGGTTAAAGACACTTACTTGCAAAGCCTGCTAGTACAGGTTCAATTCCCCAGCACCCACATCAAGCCAACAAAAAAAGAGTAAAAAACTGAGGATTACTGTGGAAAATACTTTTATAAAAGCCACTCTTCCCCCCTCTCCCCCCCCCCGTTAGGGGAGAGGTGCTAACCTTGAACTTTTGAGTCTCCTGTCTCTACCTCCTAACTGCTGCTTTAGGAGGCTTGTAGAGCTAGGTGTGATCCTAGCACTCAGGAGATGGAGGTGGGAAGAGTGAGCTTGAGGCCTGCTTGAGACAAGAACTAGTCTCAGGCTGGAGAGATGGCTCAGCGGTTAAGGCACTTGCCTCCAGTGCCTAAGGCCCCCGGTTCAATTCCCCAGTACCCACATAAGCCAGACCCACAAGGTAGTAGCTCTGGTGCTCTCTCTCTCCCTGTGAATAAATAAATAAAATAAATGAATAAATAAATAAAATAAATGAATAAATAAAATATTCAAAAAAAAAAAAGCTAGTCTGGAAAACATATATATATAAAACAAAGGCTGGATGAAATCTCAGATAGAGATTTAAAGGTGGCATGGTAAGACTTTTCCCCTCTAACTCTTCTTGAATATAAAATTAAAAATTAGAGCATGCAACCATTCCATAATTTTTCAGTTCTTGAAGGTCCATTTTATACTCCAGTTACATATGAACTGTTGTGCTGCTTTTTTTTTAGGCCCTGAAAAGTGTTGTTCTCTATGTTATCCTGGCTCCTTTTGATAATGAACAGTCAGATTTGGTTCACCGAATAAGTGGTGACAAGAAGTTAGAAGAAATCCCCAAGTACAAGTAAGTGCTTTGGTATTGGCGAAGTGCGTCCCAGAAGAAACACCACTTTGAAATAAACTTGGTTCCTCTGATTGTACATTTCGTGGTTGGTTACTGAGAGGTTGTAGTAGAGAACAGAACTGAAGATAATAAACTAGTGACACATTTAGTATTGCAGCACACATTAATGTAATGACATTATAACTTTTTATTTTAAGTGACTTACCAAGAGAAGTTATATATCAAGCTAGATTTAGTAAATTTTGGTTAGTTAACCAGTCAATAAAGTTCCTCACTAGTAGTTTGGAACATATGCTTTATCATAAGTGTCATGGATAATTTTTTTGTTTCTTTTTTTTTTTGTTTTTGTTTTGTCTTATTTTGTTTTTCGAGGTAGGGTCTCACTGTAGAGCGGGTGGCTGACCTGGAATTCACTATGTAGTTTCAGGGTGACCTTGAACTCACAGTGATCCTCCTACCTCTGCCTCCCCAATGTTGGGATTAAAGGCGTGTGCCACCACGCCTGGCTGTGGATGCTCAGGTTCCATGACACCTGGACAGGCCAGCAATACAGCTCAGTGCTAGAATGCTTACCTAGCATGCACACCCGGCACGTGGGCTTTAAGAGCTCTTTTTCTCGTCTCTGGTTAGTGTGCTTACAGTTATTCAGAGGGTGACGACTTTGACAGAGAAGCAGAATGGGACATGGGGGGATGTTCTGGTCAGAATTGCTGTGGGGGGTGGCAAAGAAAAAGTTGGCAAAAATCAAATTTATTGCTGGGCATGGTGGCACATGCCTTTAATCCCAACACTCAGGAGACAGAGGTAGGAGGATAGTTGTGAATTCGAGGGCCACCCTGAGACTTCAAAGTGAATTCCAGGTCAGTCTGGCCTAGAGCAAGGCACTACCTCAAAAAAAAATTTTTTTTTTTGGTTGTGTTCTAATCAAAGTGTAAAAACAGTTTGTTGGGTATTTCAGTTGACGTTGCACAGACTGAGAAGCCCTTTTCCAGAATGCTCCACATAGAAGTGCTTCCTTCTTCCAGTGTCAGATTTTTCCAGTCTTGCAGTATTTGCACGTGTGCAGCACGGTGTCTTGGGGAGGGGACCCTAGTCTAAACCCAGTTTTCTCGTTTCACATATCCCTCTCACACACAGCCTGAAGGCGATGTGTAATAGTTGAGATTTTGTGTGTGAAACACAGGCTTGTGTACCCTGAACCATCGGCAGGCTGCTGTCACTTATCTGTTGTTACTCCTGACTCTGAAGCAATCATTGTGTTGGGCTTACTAGTGCATAAAGTGACATTTATTTTGTGTGCATGTGTATGTGTGCTCATATAAACACGTGTGTGCATGTGCTCATGGGTGTGTGTATATGTGTATAGAGATGTGTGTGTGTGTACAAGAGTATATATAGACACGTGTGTGCGTGTCTTCATAGAGACGTGTGTGTGCATGTGTATGTGTTCATATAGACAGTGTGTGTGTGTGTGTGTGTGTGCATGCATGCATGCATGTGGGTCAGAGGTCAGTGTCAGGTGTCTTTCTCCATCACCCCACCTTGGTGTTGGGAACCAGGGCTTTCATTGATCCTGGACTGGAGCTTGTTGACTTGGCTAGACTTAACTAGCCAGCAAGTCCCAGACTTCCTCCCCAGCACTGGGGTGATGGTCACATGCCCCTACCCAGCTTTTTATGGATGCTGGGATCTGAACTCAGGTGCTCTTGTTTGCAAGACCAGCTCCCAGCCCCAAGTTTGGTGTTTGAAACTTACCTCAGTCTACTGTCACATACATGGAGTCAGGTGTAGAATTTTCTACTCGTAGCACAACCAGTACTCAAAAATTGTCAGGTTGGGGAGCATTTGGGGTTTGGGGTTTTGGGATTAGAGGTGCTAAGCCTGTATTAAATGATCCTTAACACTTGTAGATTTGGAATATTCATTTTTATCTAATTGACAGGGATCTCCTGAAGCTTTTTACCACAATGGAACTGATGCGCTGGACCACACTTGTTGAGGACTATGGGGTGGAGTTAAGGAAAGGCTCCCTTGAGAGTCCCGCAACGGATGTTTTCAGTTCTACAGAAGAAGGTGAAAAAAGGTGGAAAGACTTGAAGAACAGAGTTGTCGAGCATGTAAGGATCTGGCATAATAAAAATGCTTGTTTTGCTGGGCGTGGTGGTGCACACCTTTAATTCCAGCACTCGGGAGGTAGAGGTAGGAGGATCACCGTGAGTTCAAGGCCACCCTGAGACTGCATAGTGAATTCCAGGTCAGCCTGGGCTAGAGTGAGACCCTACCTTGGAAAAAAAAATGCTTGTTTCATTTTACCCTTTGGTAAAATTACTTTTCTTGATTGGCAAATTTGACCATATAAACTATTTTTGTTTTGGAAACAGTCCCATGAAGCCTAGACAGTCTTAAAACTCACAACCTTCCTTCCTTAGCCCCTGGAGTAGCTCACACCACCATGAACCTTGTGTTTTGCTTTGAGGCAGGGTCTCACTTTGTCACCCTGGCTGGCTTAGGACTTGCTGTGTAGGTCAGGCTGGCCTCGAGCTTACATGGTCCTTTTGCCCAGGCATGCTCCAGCATGTCCAGTGGGGAATGTAACTTCAGCACACCTCTGTGAGTTGGATGGATGGCAAAGTAATAAGTGTGTGGAGATGCGTATGGTCCTTGCTTTGGTCTTGTTCTAAGATGGGCTTGCACTTGTGCTATGTCATTGCCCAAGTTATTCCTTACCTCGCAGTCTCAAGCTGTCCTCCTGCCTCAGCTCCAGAGTGGCTGGGACTATGGACGGACAGCCATACAACTTCATTGATTTTTGAGTTTTTGCCATTAAAACATTTGTGTCATAAGTAGGAAAGCTTTATGTTCTAGGATTTAGCAGAAATATTTAATATTTTTGTTTATGTACTTGAGAGAAAGGGCACTCTAGGCCTCTTGCTGCTGCAAATGAGATCTAGACCCATGTGCCACATTGTGTATCTGGCTTTACGTGGATACTGGGGAATCAAACCCAGGTTAACAGGCTTTGCAAGCAAGTGTCTTTGACCACTGTGCCATCCCCACTCCAGCTCCCAAAATAATTTAGTACAGGTATCATTTCCAACCACTAGTTTATTTAATGCAAGCATGCTTTTTGGCTTTTTGAGACAGAGTCTCACTATATAGCCTTGGCTGGCCTGGACTCACTATGTAACCAGGCTGGCCTTCTGGCCTTGAACTTCTTGCCTTTGCCTCCCAAGGGCTGGGATTACAGATATGTACCCCCTTACCTGGCTTGACTACATATTCAGAGTTGTATAAAGTACTCAGTTCACAGTTACTTACAGAAATCAAAATCTTAGTGTTTGGAGTGGTGTTGTTTGTTTGTTTTGCAAGCAGAGAGAGAGAGAGAACAAGTGTACCAGGGCCTCCTGCCACTGCAAATGAACTCCAGATGCATGTGCTGCTTTATGCATCTGGCTTTATGTGGGTGCTGGGGAATCAAACCCAGTCATTAGGCTTTACCATCTCTCCATCCCCTGTTTTGTTTGGTTTGTTTTTCAACATAAGGTTTCACTCTAGCCCAGGCTGACCTGGAATTCACTATGTAGTCTCAGGGTGGCCTTGAAGTCACGGTGATCCTCCTACCTCCGCCTGCCCACATACTAGGATTAAAGGTGTGCACCACTGTGCTTGACCAGTTTTATTTTTGAAGTTTAGAACCAAGTTCTTTCCAGTAGTCGTCTATAGAAAACAAATGTTCTGGCCAGGCATGGTGTTGCACACCTTTATTTCCAGCACTTGGGAGGCACCTGTAATCCCACCAGGAGGATGGCAGAAACAGGAGGACCCCTGGGACTTGCTGGCTACCTTGTCTAGCCCAGGTGGTGATCTTTAGACTCAGTGAGAGATCCTATTGGATAAAAAGGCTCTAGCCTCCACACACACAAACTCTGAGATTGGTAATTGTCAATATACTTACCTGGGTATGAAGATAAATGAACTTTCAACCTTACTGACAACTGGTGTATGTGTCTTCTTCCCTGTTCCTCTCTCAGAATATTAGAATAATGGCCAAGTACTATACTCGGATAACTATGAAAAGGATGGCACAGCTTCTGGATCTGTCCGTTGACGTAAGTAGTGAACGTCGTTATCCTGGTTGGTCGTAGCCATTCATTTTAAGTATCAGTCACCCTGTAAAGATGGAGAAAAAAATGGTCCATTGTTTATTAGTGTTGGTTGCTTTATTTATTTGGAAATAGTATCTTGCTATTTGACCCATGTTGGCCTCCTGCTTTCTCTATCCATCCTCCTACTGAGCCTCCTGATTGTTAGGGTTACACATGGCTCTTATTCTTAGTTTTGAATTTAGGTGATCTGAAGTTGCCAAAGCCATGTTGAGTACCCAGAAGCAGTAAGTCTATAGCTGTGCTAACATTATTTATGTTAGGTAAACTGTCATTTATAGAAAGGCCTGGGCATCAAGGTTTAATCCTCATCCCCCAAAACCTTAAAATAAATTTTACACTGATTAATATGAAATCTGCAGTATATATGTAATATGTTCAGATTTCCACAAAAACTAACTTTAGCATACATAAAATTTGTGAAAAAAACGGGAGAGCAGAGACCCAAGAATCTTGGGATATCACAAGAACACATGTGTGTGCGCACACATACACAAACACACACATACAAAGAATTAATAGTAGTGATGGCCTGACGTCAGAAGAGGATGGTTCAAGTGAGGAGATGATTGGTGGCACATCACTTGACAAGCTTGATCCTTGGGTAACTGCTTAGTTCTCACGGAGAAGGACATCAGAGTTCCTTACAAGTTTCTTATTTGGAGTCTACATTCTTAACTTTTCTGCAAACAGCTCATGGAACAGGAGGTAGCTCAGTGGTCAAGGGCTTATTAGCATGTGAAGGCCCTGGGTTCAATCTCCAGCAACTCAGAAAGGAACAAGTACAATGGAAGGAGGAGGGCAATAGAACAGGGTCGGCCAGCTCTGTGTTGGTGCAGCTGTTTCCCAGTACCCACAGGATTAAGTCTGACGGAGGCACAGTCAGATTGCCCTCTGGCTCTGAAGACACTTGTGTTTGTGGTGTGTTTTTTTGTTTTTGTTGGTTTTTTGTTATTGTTGTTTTTCGAGGTAGGGTCTCACTCTAACCCAGGCTGATGTGGAATTCACTATGTAGTCTCAGGGTGGCCTTGAACTCATGGTGATCCTCCTACCTCTGCCTCCCAAGTGCTGGGATTAAAGGCGTGCGCCACCACGCCTTGCAGGGAGTGGTGCTTTGAGACAGAGTCTGCCTGTCACCCTTGGTGGCCTCCTGCTCCTGATCTTGCCTCTCTCTTCCAAGTGGTGGTACTATATGCTTGGGCCACCAAGCCTGGCAAGAGATTCAGATTCTGCTCATTCATTAGACTGTCATCAAGTAAGTATGTTGTTACATCATATGTCCAGCACTTGCTGTCAATAATGGCCTCATCCTTGCATGTCTCAGATGAGTTTTACAAACTTTACTGAGCTGGGAGATGGCTCGGTGGGTAAAGCATCTACTATCACCTGAGTTGGGATCCTAGCACCCAGGGCAGGAGATCCCCTGGAAATTTGTGGGCCAGCTAACCTGGCAGATGTATTAGTGAATGAGAGACTGTGCCTCAAGCAAAGGGATAGATGAAGATGGACATCTGAGGTTATCCTCTGACCTTGTATGCTTTTTACTTGCACACAATTGCCTGTTCTTTTGGCTTTATGTGGGTGGCTGAGGAGTTAAACCTGGGCTGGCAGCAAGTGCCTTTAACTGCTGAGTTGTCTCAACCCCAATAAATGCTTTCCTTATTGCTACCCTGTCTTAATGCAGTTTGTTTTTCTCTTCCAGGAATCAGAGGCTTTTCTCTCAAATCTAGTTGTAAACAAGACCATCTTTGCTAAAGTAGACAGGTTGGCAGGAATTATAAACTTCCAGAGACCCAAGGATCCAAATAATTTATTAAATGACTGGTCTCAGAAACTGAACTCGTTGATGTCTCTGGTTAACAAGACGACACACCTCATAGCCAAAGAGGAGATGATCCATAATCTACAGTAAGGTCTTGATGCTTTTACAAATGACAAAATTGGAAGTCATTAAAAAACAAAAAGACTTTGCATGGTGTATATGCTGGTTTTTTCCCTATTCTCTGCTCCTTAGCCTACAGTTCCAAATAGTGAGAGTGCTTGAGGCTCCTCTGACTTCAGTTCCCTGGCTTCATTGTTCAGTCTGTGTCTACGTTTGGTGCAGAAACATAACACATTTTTATTTTCTAAATACATCAAAACTTGTGTCATATTTACCCGGGAATGTTTTCCTATCATTTGAAAACTTTTTTAACTATTATTTTTCACTCAACCAACAACCATACAACAAGAATGAAAGCAATGTATGTGCCGTTTCTTCCTATAGTTTACCTCTGCTTCCTGGGTGGTGATTGGCAAACATTTTTTTAAAAATTGTGATGCTGCACTATGGGCAACGGGCTGGAATAGAAAGGCAGAGTAGAATATTCACAAACCTCAGGATACAGTTGTGATCTGTATTTTGGAATTTGGCAGGAAGTCTGCAGCTGGAGTGATCTGGTCGGCCATAGGCTTTCTTTTTAATTGAACTGCCTTCAATCACAATGGTTTGGTTACTTTTATTCCCCTCCACTTACTTGACCAGTTGTGGGGTTTTTGGTGCTCTGGAGGGGGCCTGAGGGGTGTTTTCTTCATGTAGCTCAGGCTGGCATGGAACTTGCTTTCTAGTGCAGGACAACTTTAAATTCCTGATCCTAAGTGCTTAGGACCAGAGTGACCAGTTGTTTAACCAGGTCAGGTGGCATTACAATGACAAAGGCTTTCATATAGGGGCTGTGATTTTTGGGGAGCTGTTCCCTCACCACCTCCTTTCTATGAACTCAGTTTTAACATAAAATTTGGGGGTGAGAGGCTCCTGGGGAATGTAACCCAGGGCTTCACATATTTGGGAAGCACTCTACCACTAAGCTACATCCCCAGCCTTCTTTGAGACTAGCCTTGGCCATGTAGCCCTCCTGCCTGCACCAACAGGCCTGGCACATACTCATTAATAGGCTCCTTACATCATTAGTATTCCAAATTCATTCTAATTCCACAGGAACATCAGTTCTGTGACCTGATGCTAAATCAACTTCTATCTTCTTCCTTCATTTTTAAAGATGACTTACCTAAGGCCCTCATAGTAAACTTAATGTCTTTTTTTGTTGTTTCACAGAATTGAAACGTTTTAATGTCAAACATCAGATCAGTTTAGGATAAGCAAATTTGAGGAGTGTTTTAAATTTCAGAGAAAATAGAGAAATGGAACAATGTTAGAAAGTTTTAAAAAATGAAGAAAGTGTGATGTAGGCTTTAAATGAAAAATTCAAATGAGAAACATTCTAAAAAGAGCGTTTTTTTTTTTTTTTTTTTTTTTTTTTTATAATTTTCTATTTAATGGTCATCAAATTGTCCTGTTTCATGATCCCAGGATTTGGGACAATTGTGGGATCTCTAATATGTTCTGAGTTATTGAGAATAATGACAAGTAATATGAATTTATCCCAAAAATTAATGCATTAATAACCAACATCTGCTATCACTTGTCTTTAAGAAACCAAAAATATGCACATGGGGAACAAGTTCACACCAGCAGTAAGAATATGGTTTTAATTGTCTTCTGAATGAAACAGATAGAAATCATCTTGCATTGTTAATTTGTAAGCAAATTGAAGCTGATTTGAATCAGGCTTCATCTTTCTGGAAGGACTCATCATCCAGAGGCTGCTGTGACACCGTAGGCACCTCGCCTGCTCCTGCTCGGCCTGAGCTCCAGGTGGGGCTGGCATTCTCTAACTGATGGTCAAATCCCACTGGGCTCCATGAGCTGTTCTTCTGTTTGTTTTCTTCTTGTCAAATAGCAGTTGTTTACTGATTTCTTGGTGTTACCAAAAATAATAATAATAAACTCCGTCATCAAAATTTGAGCTGTTCAGAACCTAAATTAATCCTTTCTTAGGTTTGGGTCCAAAAGTTGACATTGCGAGTGGATGAAACTTGATTTATGTGAACAATTACACGTGGTTCATTGACATTTTCATGAGCTGGCTAGTCAGTGGGTGAGGCGATGAGCCTTTGTATTTAATAAATCACTTACATTTCTATATAATTATGTTCTAGAATCCAATCATCATCTTCAATTTCTATATGCTTACTACTGAAGCATGTAAGATCCATACAGGTCCATTAAATGTATGATAAAAGTACATATGTAAGCCTGGCATGGTAATGTATGCCTTTTACCCCAGTACTCAGGAGGCAGAGGTAGAAGGATCACAATGAGTTCAAGGCCACCCTTCGACTATATAGTGAATTCCAAGTCAACCTGGGCTAGAGCAAGAGTCTACCTAAAAAATATATATATTTAAAAAGTACATACCTTTGGGCTGGAGAGATGGCTCAGCAGTTAAGGTACTTGCCTCCAGTGCCTAAGGCCCCCGGTTCAATTCCCCAGGACCCACATAAGCCAGACCCACAAGGTGGTGGCCCTGGTGCTCTCTCTCTTTTCTCTCTCTCTCTCTCTCTCTCTCTCTCTCTCTCTCTCTGTATCTCTCTGCTTGAAAAATGAATAAATAAAATATTTTTTAAAAAAGTACATACCTTTAAGTTCTTTTCAGCTTCTGATTCAGCAGCAAAAAAAAAAAAATGCTTATTTGGGCTGGAGAGATGGCTCAGCGGTTAAGGCACTTGCCTCCAGTGCCTAAGGCCCTGGGTTCAATTCCCCAAGACCCACATAATCCAGGCCCACAAGGTGGTGGTCCTGGTATGCTCTCTCTTTCTCTCTATCTCTATCTCTCTGCTTGAAAATGAATAAATAAAATATTTTTTTTAAAAAAAAAAGCTGTGGGAATTAACTCTTACTTTAGGTCACTTCTCTTCTCTTGCTGTTTAAAACAAATCAGGCTTGGTGGCGCACACCTTTAATCCCAGCACTGGGGAGGCCAGCCTGGGCTAGAGTGAGACCCTACTTTGAAAAAAAAAGAGGGCTGGAGAGATGGCTCAGCGGTTAGGGCACTTGTCTCCAGTGCCTAAGGCCCCCAGTTCAATTCCCCAGGACCCACATAAGCCAGACCCACAAGGTGGTGACTCTGGTGTGTTTTCTCTCTCTCTCTCTCTCTCTCTCTCTCTGTCTCTCTCTCTCTGCTTGAAAAATGAATAAAATTTAAAAAAAAAAAAAAAAAAAAGAAGCCAGGCGTAATGGCACATGCCTTTAGTCCCAGCACTCAGGAGGCAGAGGTAGGAGGATCGCTGTGAGTTTGAGGCCAGCCTGAGACTACATTGTGAATTCCAGGTCAGTCTGGGCTAGAAACCCTACCTCAAAAAAACAAAAGTCGTATGTCTACAGTTATGGAAGCTATCAGTAAAAAGTTAAAGAGATTACCTCCTGAAAAAAAAAAGTCTAGATAATTTTCATTTTTACCTTCCTGAAATCATCTCTTTAAACTTTTGTTTCGCTTTTATAAAGACCTTTTTATTTCAGGCCGTTTTGGGCTTAAGCCAAATTGAGCAGAAGGCAGGGAGGTTCTGCAGTAGCTTTGCTCCCCTCCTTCCGCATGCACAACCCCTCCTGCCACACACACTATGGAACAAAATAGTCCAAAGTTATGTAAGGGCTCAGACAGCACAGCAAATGACACATACACCATTATTCTGGTAAATTTTTTTTTAATATTTTATTCTTTTTCAAGCAGAGAGAGAGAGAGAGAGCACGCACCAGGGCCACCACCTTGTGGGTCTGGCTTATGTGGGACCTGGGGAATTGAACCCGGGGCCTTAGGCACTGGAGGTAAGTGCCTTAACCGCTGAGCCATCTCTCCAGCCCTGGTAAATTTTTATATATTTTATAAATATATAATATATAAAATTTTTAATCTATATATATATTTAAAGTGGATCTTGAGAGCTTGTTTGAGGTTCTAGCAGGGGAGCACAGCTACTTGTATACCCTTGACTGAAGACCGGTCCTCTTCTATTTGGGGAAGATCTTCCTCTTCGACCGAGCGCGCAGCTTCGGGAGGGATGCACGTGGAGCAGTGAGGGAAGAAGGTGACACCCGCCTAGCCAGCCAGATCAGCTGAATCAACCCTGGTGATCAATGGGGTGACAGATGTCACAGCCATATCAGCTTTATGTGGGTACTGGGGAATTGAAACCCAGCTTTCAGGCTTTGCAAGCAAGTGCCTTTAACCACTGAGCCATTTCTGCAGCCCAATATATAGACATTTAAAAAAATATTTTTTATTTATGAGAGAATGGGCATGCCGGGGCATAGTGCCACTGCAAATGAACTCCAGATGCATGTGCCACTGTTGTAGGACACCTTTCTTGTTGCTGCACAAAAAGAACCCAACCAAAAGCAGTTTGTGGAGGAGTGGTCTTTATTTTGGCTTACAGACTTGAGGGGCAGCCACGATGGCAGGGAAAACAATGGCATGAGCAGAGGCTGGACATCACCTCCCGGCCAACATCAGGTAGATAACAACAGGAAGGTGTGGCAAACACTGGCAAGGGGAAGCTGGCTATATCCCCCATAATCCCACTCCCAACAACACAGCTCCAACAAGATTCTAATACCCAAACTGCCATCAGCTGGGGATCAAGCATTCAGACCACATTTGTTTGTGGGAGGCACCTGGATCAAACCATCACAGTCTGCCCCTGGTCCCCATAAACTAATATTTATACATGATGTAAAATAATACATTCAGCTCAGCTTTTAAAATCCCTAGTGTTTTATCCATCTCAATGATATTCAAACAACCCCATAATCTGATCTTTAACTGAGCTGTAATACCAGAAAAAAAAAAAAAGCAAACCCATAATGGCACAGAACATTCACACTACAAAAGATCACATTGGTCATGGCAAAAACAGATTGAACCAATACAAGGTTTAAAACAATCAAAGCAACATCAAACTATCTCCAACTCCAGTAATTCTGATCAGTAAAAAATCTCTTGGAGTTCCAATTCCTCCAGCTACTCACAGTCCAGGGAAACATGGTGCTGGCAGCTCTCCTTGGCAGCCATTCATAGTCCTGGCATTCACTGGGTTCCACTGCAACCCACCGTTCATCCTTGTGGCTCCATTGAGCCTCCATGCAGGCAATCCAACACACCTGCTACACCCATGGACAAAAACCGTGTTGCACATCCAATGACCCTCTCTTCCTGCATTTGTTATACTCTATAGTGCCAGGTGGGTTATCCACTTGTTAATCCAAGGGGAACAAAGCCAACTTTAAAGAGCAGGAAACCTTCAGCATTCAGGCCCCTTCAAAGAGTCCGCATTCTTCCTGCTGTCCCGATGCAGATCACCTGGCCCATTCTCAGTAGTTGTGACCTCTCAAACAATTGCAGCTGAATGGGCAGCAAATTCAGCCCAAAGATTTCCTTTCTGTGTTGAAAGCAGGAAGCCTCTCACGCAAACTGCTTCTGACACAGTCCCAACAAAGTTCTTTCTCACTTTCATAAGCCAAACCTCACAGTCCATAGTTCTTACTATATTCGGGTCTTTCAACTCTGACCAGAATGGTCCATGAAGCTGTATTTACAACACTGCAAGATGCCTCTTAGGCCAAAGTTTCAAGTCCTTCCACCATTCCTCCTGCAACTCAGTTCCAAAAGGCCAAAAGCCACAGAATCAGGGATCTAGCAGCTACAACAGACCCCACACTCTGGTAGCAAAACTGTTGTAGTCGGCTTTCTTGTTGCTGTGACAACCAAAAGCAGCTGGTGGAGGGATGGGTTTATTTTGGTTTATGGAGTCAAGGAGATTCCATGATGTCAGGGAAAATGACGGCAAGAGCAGAGAGTGGACATTACCCCTGCCACAGCAGGTGGCAAACAAGTGGCAGGAAGGTGTGCCAAACATTGGCAAGGGGAAGCTGGCTATATCCCCCGTAAACCCTCCCCTAACAACACAGCTCTAACAGGTTCTAATTCCAAAACTGCCATCAGCTGGGGATCAAGCATTCAAAACATTCATTTGTGGGGGACACCTGAACGAAACCATCACAGGACCCCACAAACTAATAATCATACATGATGTAAAATACAATGCTCCAAAAGTCCCCACAGCTTTTATAAATACTAATGATTTTCAAACATCCCCATAATCTAATGTGATGGTTTGATCTAGGTGACCCCACAAATGAATGTGTTCTGAATGCTCAGTCCCCAGCTGATGGCACTTTGGGTATTAGAACCTTGTGGGAGCTGTGTTGTTGGGGGCAGGCTTAAGGAGGTTATAGCCAGCTTTTAAAAGGCACACCTTCCTGCCGCTGTTTGCAGTGCTGTGATAGAGATGATGTCCACCCTCTGCTCATGCCATCGCTTTTCCTGCCATCTTGGAGCTTCCCCTCAAGTCCATAAGCCATAATAAACCCTGTCTTCCACAAGCTGCTCTTGGTTGGGTTCTTTTTCATGCAACAATGAGAAAGCTGACTACACCAGTTTTGGTACCAGAGAGTGGGATCTGTCGTATCTGCTAGAACCCTGATTTTATGGTTTTGACCTTTTGGAACTGATTTGCAAGAGGAATGGGGAAGGACTTGAAACCTCAACCTAAGAGATGTCTTACAGTATTGTAAGTATAGCTTGATGGAACATTCTGGTCAGAGTTGGAAAGACCTGAATGCAGTAAGAAATAACTTTGTCAGGACTGGTCTGCAGGCAGTGAGAGGCTTGCTGCGTTCCACCTGCCTGTGTCCTGAGAACTTGTGCAGAGTTGCTTTGCATGGAAATGGACTGCTGTGAGCAGATGGAGATGGCACAGAAAGAAAGGAAATCTTTGGGCTGAAATCGCTGCCCGTTCAGCTGCAATTGTTTGAGAGATTACAACCACTGAGATTGAGCCAGGTGATCTGCATTGGGACAGCAGGAAAAATGTGGACTCTTTGAAGTAAGGGGCCTGAATGCTGAAGGTTTCCTGCTCTTCAAAGTTGGCTTTGTTCCCCCTGGATTAGCAAGTGGGTAGCCTACCTGTACTATGGAGTATAACAAATGCAGGAAAAGGTCATTGGATGTGCAACACGGTTTTTGTCCATGGGAGCATGTAGCAGGTGTGTTGGATTGCCTGCGTGGAGGCCCAGTGAAGCCACGAGGATGAACTGTGGGTTGCAGTGGAGACCCAGTGAATGCCAGGACTATGGATGGCTGCCAAGGAGAGCTTCCAGCACCGGATGAAGTTTTCCTGGACTGTGAGTAGCTGAGCTGGAGGGGTGGAATTGGATCTCCAAGAGACTTGTTACTGGTTAGAATTTTTGGACTTGGAGAGTTTGATGTTTGCCCTGTTTGTTTTAAAGTATGTTTTTTTTTAAATTATTTTATTTTATTGATTATTTATTTATTCATTTTCAAGCAGAGAGATACAGAGGGAAAGAGAGAGAGTGAGAGAGAGAGAGAGAGAGAGAGAGAGAGAGAGAGAGAGAGAGCACCAGGGCCACCACCTTGTGGTTCTGGCTTATGTGGGTCCTGGGGAATTGAACCCGGGGCCTTAGGCACTGGAGGCAAGTGCCTTAACCGCTGAGCCATCTCTCCAGCCCTAAAGTATGTTTTTTAAAATATTCATTTTCAAGCAGAGAGATACAGAGAGAGAGAGAGAAAGAGAGAGAGCACCAGGGCCACCACCTTGTGGGTCTGGCTTATGTGGGTACTGGGGAATTGAACCTGGGGCCTTAGGCACTGGAGGCAAGTGCCTTAACCGCTGAGCCATCTCTCCAGCCCGCCCTGTTTGTTTTAAATCTTGCATTGGTTCAATCTTTCTTTGCCATCTCCAATGCTATCTTTTGTAGTGTGAATGTTCTGTGCCACTGAGTTTGTTTTTTGGTTTGTTTTTCAGCTCAGTTGAAAAGAAAATCTGGGGATTTTTTTTTTTAAATCTGGGGATTTTTGAAGTTGAGCTGAATGCATTGTTTTTACATCATGGGTGATTATTAGTTTCTGGGGACCTGGGGCAGATTGTGATGGTTTGATGCAAGTGTCCCCCAAAAACAAATGTGTTCTGAATGCTTGATCCCCAGCTGATGGCAGTTTGGGTATTGGAAACCTGTGGGAGGTATGTTGTTGGAGGTGGGCTTATGGGGGATATAGCCAGCTTTCCCTTTGCCAGTATTTGGCACACTCTGCTGCTGATGTTGTCCACTTGATGTCAAGAGGTGATGTCCACACCTCTGCTCATGCCATCATTTTCCCTGCCTTGATGGAGTCTCCCCTTGAGTCTGTAAGCCAAAATAAACCAATTCCTCCTCAAGCTGCCTTGGGTTGGGTTCGTTCTTTGTCACAGCAATGAAAGAAAGTTGACTACAACAGCCACTTTATGTGCATATGGCTTTACATGGGTACTGGGAAATTGAACCTGGGTCATTAGGCTTTGCAGGCAAGTGCCTAAACCACTGAACCTTCTCCCTAGCCCCCATATATATATATATATATATATATATATATATATATATATATATATATATATGAGAAAAAAGTTGAATGTAGGCATGTATAAAGGTGGGTGTGATAGTATTTTGGTGGGACTCATCCATTGCCAGTTTCTGAGTGTACTGGTTTAGAATGCCTCCTAAGACATAATGTTCTCATTTTTCAAGTAGCTGTAAAACTAACTTGGAGCATAATATTTAATATAAAGAATTTAATAACCTTTTCAAGATTGCAAGTTTCAGTTTGCTCTTTTTCTCCTAATAAAATTGGGGGTGAGCTGGGCATCATGATGCACACCAATCCCAGCACTCAGGAGGCTGAAGCAGGATTCCCAAGTTCAAGGCCAGCTTCAGCTATATCAGAAGACCCGGGGAGTTTGTTTATGCTTGCATCTGTCATTTGTGTTAAAGGTAGGAGCAGACTGGAGATGTAGTTCAGCTGATGGTGTGCTTGCGTAGCATACATGAAGCCCTGGGTTTGAGCCCCAGCACAACTGGGAATGATTGATGGCTCACACCTGTAACCCAGCAGTTGGGGATGGAGGTGAGACAGAATAGGAGAAAGCTAGGCAGGTTCCAGCCAGGGATAGAAGCCCAGAGGAAACCAGAAGATGCCAAACACCTGGTATCCTGGCACAAGAATGAACACTCATAAGTTGGATTAGAACTCGAGTCTGACAATGATCTATGATGTCCTCTGTTCTCCACAGTCGAACATGTTAATGTATCAGTCCCATCCAGATATGGACGGACTCTATGATCCATCCTCCAGATCAAATAACAAATCAGATCCTTCCTTGCCTAACCTGAACTAAATCCTATAAAGGTGTTAGCCTGGTGGGGCTCTGCCTCTTTTTCCTGATATCTCCCATTTCTGGAGCTCCTCTTGTCCTCATTTGGTGTGACCTGAAGTTCCCAGCTTTGCCCAGCCACCTGGCTGGGTGGGAAGGGAGACCTAACTCTTTCAACGTCTCTTTAATCCTAGTGTCTCTGCTCTCTCTAATGGTTTCTAATTTACCATGTGTGGATTCCCATTCGGGATCTGCCATGTGGGCTCTCCAATTTTTCCCTTGCTTCCCCCCATGAGAAAGCACGTGGCCGATGCCAAGTGTGTTCCCCTCTTTAATCCTAATTTCCCTGCTCTCTCTCATGGTCCCTCAATTTGCTATGTGCAGATTCCCACTCTGGATCTGCCACATGAGCGATCACGGGTTCGCAGACCTTCTAAATCTTTCCTCAAAGCTTTCCATGTGTTCAGCCTCTTCTGAACTTTACTTTCTAAGTCTCAATTTCTCTAGCTTTCCACGTGATTCCCAGCTCCATTCTCCATTCTAATTTCACTTTCTAAACCTCAGTTTCTCCCTAACTTCCATTTTTCTGAAATATGTTTTCACACAAAAATGTTCCAGCCTTCCTTTCCAGGTCCCAATTCCCTTTAAATAAACTCCACAAATTATGATTTTTTTCCCCAAATAAACTCAATAATTCCTAATTTCTTCCTTCTTGATTCCATCTTTATCATTCTTCATTAAAGAACCTGAAATTTGAGATTCATAAATCTGGGAACCCTTCCCTGAACTCATAAATTCCCATATCAGAGGTAGGATAAGAAGTTCAAGGCTATGCTTGGCTACATAGTGAGTTTGAGGCCAGTCTGGGCTACCTGAAACCCTGGCTCCAAAACTTAAATGCTTATTGAGGTGTTACTTAACCCATTAATCTTTGTGACCCTTCATTATCATACCTGTCTGAGAATTTGTTTAATCCTCACGTGTGACTCCCTCCACTCACCAAGAGTGAGTTCACCTTCAAACAAGCATTTCAATTTTCCCAGATTCTTCACATTTTCCAACACAGGGACAGTTTCAGCAACAGCCTGAAGGGCCTCATTTGTCTGTAAGAACTGGACCGGGACTCCACTTCTCTTCCCAGTTCCCCGCCACCCCTCAGGCACTCTGACTTCTCGGGGAGGAGGCATTTCTTTGGCTCGATGGTGCACACTGTGGTATGCCACCCAGAAAGACTCCCTCAGACTCAAATTCTTGCTCCTGGAGTGTTAATGCCTCAGCTGAGTTTGTCCTTGCCTGCCTCC
Organism: Zapus hudsonius; assembly: GCA_004024765.1. Classification (NCBI taxonomy): domain Eukaryota; kingdom Metazoa; phylum Chordata; class Mammalia; order Rodentia; family Dipodidae; genus Zapus; species Zapus hudsonius. The sequence continues at coordinate 5,264 of PVHP010006379.1, read as the reverse complement.
CCAGCTCCCCCTGGTTCTCTTCAGCTCGAGTGAGCTGCTTCCCATTGGGGTGTCCTGGGCTGGGTGTGGGTGCCGCACACCTTTAGTCCCAGCATTCAGGAGGCAGAGGTAGGATTGTGGTGAGTTCAAGGCCACCCTGAAACTACTTAGTGAATCCCAGGTAAAAATTAAAAAATAATAAATAGATCTGGGCCTCCTGCTGGAGGGTAGGCCCACTCACCACTCTGAGAGGCCATTCGGCCATCCCAGCTCTGGAGAGTACCCTCGGAACATTGATGGAGGCCTTTCCTATAACCATCCTGTGGTTCAACTTCTCTCTTCTCAATTCTTTTCCTTCCATTGCCCATGGGTGTGGCTTTCCCAAGCAAGGCCTAATAAGCCCTTTGTGCAAATACCTCAGTTGGCTTCTGGGGGACCTGGACATATTTCAGTTGGTGCTGGCTCTGAATCAAGAACAGACTACAATGGGGTTTTGTAACCAAATTGCCCACTGGCTAGCTGCAGTGAGAACCCTGTCACCGGTCATAGATGGAGCTGGCATAGCCCCTGGCAAACAGTAGGGGGATGCCCTGTTAAAATCAACCTTGGGAACTAGGCTGAGTGGTGAAGGGACTCCCTGGGCCCTTAAAAAATGCTGCGGACATGGTCAAGGGATAAGTGGAATCGAATGGCTGTTTCTTGGGGCAGTCATTGCTTGGGAGCAAGACAAAGGCTCCTGGCGATTCATCATCAGCTGGGGATTAAGTGTGACAACCAGAGGAGACCCTCGGCAGCTTCTGAAGGGACTCATCTACAGTGACTGGAGGTTTCTCTCTCTCTCTCTCTCTCTCTCTCTCTCTCTCTCTCTCTCTCTCTCTCTCTCTCTCTCTCGGCTTGCAAGTAAAGTATTTCTAAAAAAATTTTAACAACAGGTTTGAGAATCAGTTCTTGGATTGCAAGTGTGGAATCATCGTGGCAGAGGACTCAACCTCACCGGATCGCCCTCCACAGATCCTTTCAGCCATGTGGCTATATCTTGAAGCCACAGACAGCAGCTACCATTAAACCAGGCCCTCCTGTCTGTCTGAAATCCACTCAGAGCTTTTTGAGGTGTCAAAGCCAAACACTCAAAGCACATTTGGTGCTGCTGGGAACAAATACGAGGAGAGTTATGCAGCGTGAATCCAGATGGAGTTGGGGGTATGGGGTGTGGCTCAGCCAGTAGAGTGCTAGCTTAGTGTTCTAGTGACCTCTCTTGTTGCTGTGATCAAATACTTGACAAGAAACAACTTCAAAGAGGATTTAGTTTGGCTTTTCCAGTTCCAGGGGATACAGTCCATGGTATAAGCAGGGCATGGCCTCAGGCAAGGAGCCTGAGGCAGCTTGCTTCCTCCTTTCCCTGAAGCCCAGGACCCAAGTCCCTGGAATGATGCTGCCCACATCTCCCCACCTCAAATAACCCAGGCTGGAAACTCCCTCACAGACATGCCCAGAGGTTTGTTTCCAAGGTGATTCTAAATCCTGTCAAGTTGACAACAGATAAAACCATCATGTCTAGCATGTTCCCCAGCACTGCACAGTGACTCACACCTATAATCCCAGCACATGGGAGGTGGAGGCAGGAGGATCAGGAGTTCAAGGTCATTTTTGGCTACATAGCAAGTTTGAGGTCAATCCTGTCTCAAGAAAAAGCCCTGATAATTATTAGGTCATTCAAATCAGGTTATATTTCCATAGAAACATGTGGGCTGAATTTTCAGAAACTGAGGGCCTTAGAAGTAATGTATTCAGCAGGAACAGCTTTGTCTGTGAGGAAGAGGGAAGTTGGCACAGCACACATTCTCTTAGTCTTCCACTATCATTAACAGGTAATGACATCCATTAAGAGCAGTAAAATCATCTTTGTCTTTAAAAAGTCTAGCATTTCTATATTTAGTAGCTGATTCCATTTCATACCTTAATTTAAACTTTCAACATTTTCTTTGAACAGTAGAGGAAAACTTTCTGGTTTCATAATGCCTTTTCTCTCTCTCTCTCTCCCTCTCTCTCTCTCTCTCTCTCTCTCTCTCTCTCTCTCTTTCTCTGAATGCTTCAATATCATATGCAAGTACAAAAACTAAAAGTTACAGCAGTATGATATAGATTTCCGAGCCGGGCTTGTTGGCGCACACCTTTAGTCCCAGCACTCGGGAGGCAGAGGTAGGAGGATCACTGTGAGTTTGAGGCCAGCCTGAGACTACAGAGTAAATTCCAGGTCAGCCTGGGGCTACAGTAAGACCCTACCTTGAAAAAACAAAAAATAAAATAAAATAATTGATATAGATTTCCTTGATCAAGGTCCTAGTGTTATATTCATTTAAAATATATCAGGATCTGAAGAATTAAGTAACTTTAGATAATTGTGGTTTTTTTGTTTGCTTGCTTGCTTGGGTTTTGTTCTGTTTTCTTGAGGCAGGGTCTCACTCTAGCCCAGGCTGACCTGGCACTCACTCTGTAGCCTAGGCTAGCCTTGAGCTCACCGTGATCATTTTACCTTGACCTGATTGCTGGAATTTAAAGTGTGCATCACTGTGGCGGTTTGAAGGTAATGACACCATAGCCTCAAGTATTTCTGAATAAGCTTCCTACTTAAGTCTCCAACAGGTGGAGCCCTGCTGGAAGAGGTGTGTTACTGGGGGCGGATCTTGAGTCCAACCTTACTTAAGGTGTGTTCAGTCAGCTCATGCTTGCTGGTGCTGGCTGTTGTCTCTCTGCTCTGTATGGATGATGAAGTGAACCAGTTTCTGCCATGATGGAACTTCCCCTGGAATCTGTAAGCCTGAAATACACCCTTTCCTCCCATAAACTGCTTCTGGTTGGGTGCTTATCCCAGCAACAAGAAGGTACCTGCAACCGTGACCATGTCCAGCGACCTTATATTAGTAGAGAGCTAACTTCACCTCCAATCAAGAGCAATGAAGCAGAAACTCCAGCACAATTAGGCTGGAAGGAGTAAAATGTTTCTTTTCTTTTTTCTTTTTTTTTTTTTCGAGATAGGGTCTCACTGTAGCCCAGGCTGACCTGGAATTTACTATGTAGTCTTAGGGTGGCCTCGAACCCATGGTGATCCTCCTACCTCTGCCTCCTGAGTACTGGGATTAATGGTGTGAGCCACCACGCCCAGCTCCCCCAGCACTATTTTAGCCAAGTCACCACGCACCATTGTACAAGTCATTTTTATTTTATTTTATTTTAATTATTTTAGGTTTTTGGAGGTAGAGTCTGGCTCTGGCCTAGGCTGACCTGGATTGCACTCTGTAGTCTCAGGGTGGCCTTGAACTCGAATCGATCCTCCTACCTCTGCCTCCTGGGATTAAAGAAGTGTGCCACCATGCCCAGCTATACAAGTGATTCTATCACCGGCTTTCCTAATCATCTCTCCTCTGGACAAAAGCTAACTGGACTCCCTGGGACAGGAGGGTGGAACTTTGTCCTGTTCCCTGCTGTGCCCTTGGTATTTACAACAGTGTCCAGACCACAGTACAAAGTTCTATTTGTTGAATATGAAACCCCCTGTTGTTGAATTGATGAATGGTGTGTGGTGGAATTCTGGGTTGGTTATTCTCCTTGGGTAGGCTGTTTTAAATTACTTGGGACAAATGAGGTCAAGGGTGGTTTGCAATCTTTGGAAATAACCAGTTTTTCTGCCCATGAACGGATTTCATTGGTCTTTTGTTGTTGCTGCTCATTACATTTATAACTTCTATTCTTTGCCCAAAGTTAAGACCATCACAGAGTTATTGGACAGGACTGGGGTGTTGCTCAGCTTCTAGAATGCTCGCTAGCATCCACACAGCTCTGAGTGTGATCCCCAGCCCTGCATAAACTGGGTGTGGTGATGCACACCTGTAATCTCAGCACTCAGGAGGTGGAGTCAGAAGTATCAGAAGTTCAAGGTCTTCCTCAACTGCATAGGAAGCTCCAAGATAGTCTGGGCTCTTGTCTCAAAACAAAAGGGAATCTGGACATAGAGGCAGAGGTAGGAGGATTGTTGTGAGTTCCAGACCAGCCTGAGATTACAAAGTGAGTTCCAGGTCAGCCTGGGCTAGAGGGAGACCCTACCTTAACCCCCCCCCAAAAAAAAAAGTGGGGGCAGGGGTTATTGGACAAACAAGCCTGGATGTCAATGGTCACAGTCTTGGAGCGTGTCAGAGCCCTAGGGATCAGCTGGCTCAGACTACTAGTTTACCAAGAGATGAGCAAGCACCAGGGTCTAAAGCCATGAAACATGAAGACCTGAGTGTGTGGAGGCCTGGTTGATGCAGGACAGGGGAAATGTGGTTCACACACTGATCCAGAATTCCTGTGTGTATGTGGGTATGTATATGTGTGCATGTGTGGGCTTTTGTGGGGAGGTCAGAGGTCATCCTCAGGTGTGGGTCCTCTACCTTGTTTGAGACAGGGTCTCTCTTGTTTGTTTCTGGGAAGACCAAACCAGCTGAGCCTTGAGCTTTGGGTTTCTTCTGTTCTGACTCCGCCCCCCAGAGCCGTAGGTGTATAAGAATTATGATGTGTGCTATTCCTTATGTGAGCTTTGGGGATCTGAACTCTGGTCAGTCATCAGATTTGTGTAAGTGGTTTTAACCACTGAGCCATTGAGACAGAATAGAGAAAGCTAGGCAGGACTCAGCTAGGGACAGAGGCCCAAGGAGACCAGAAGATGCCAAACACCTGATTTCTCATGACACAAAAATCCTAACTTGGATTAGAACTGGTGCTTGACATTGAGCTGTGACGCATCCTGCTCATCCCAGCCCCACTCAGATAGGGGTGGACTCTATCTGATCCATCCTCCAGATCAAACAACAAATCAGATCCTTCCCCGCCTACCAAAACTAAACCCTATTAAAGGTGGCAACCTGGGTGGAGGATCTGACTCTGCTCCTGGACATGCTTCTTCCTGGGACCCTCTTATCTGCGTCTGGTGAGGTCTGAGCTTCCCCCACATGAGTCTCTGCTCATGTGGGGAAGGGAGAACTAACCCGGTCTTCTAGTGTCTCTTTAATTCTGGTCTCTCTGCTCTGCCTGCTGGTTTCCAATTTACCACGTATGGATTCCCACTCTGGATCAGACATGTGGACTATCTCCCTCTTCCCCCACTTACGTCCTTGAGCTGATGTCGTGTGTTCCCCTCCTTAATCTCAATCTCCCGCTCTGTTTCATGCTCTCTGAATTTACTATGTGTGCATTGCCACTCGGGAGCTGCCACATGGGTGCTTCCTGTGTTTGCAGCCCCTTTGGAGCCT
>PVHP010006378.1:37687-59706 GCA_004024765.1 Zapus hudsonius | reverse complement strand
GCCGGGCGTGGTGGCTCATGCCTTTAATCCCAGCACTCAGGAGGCAGAGGTAGGAGGATCACCATGAATGCAAGGCCACCCTGAGACTACATAGTGAATTCCAGGTCAGCCTGGGCCAGAGTGAGACCCTAACTCAAAAAACCAAGAAAAAAAAAAAAAAACATTATGCATCTGGCTCGGTGTGGGTACTGAAGAATTGAACCAGGGACATCAAGCTTTATAGGCAAGTTCCTTTAACCACTGATCCATCCAACAAGAATCATACATTTTCATAAATCGTTTACAAATTCATTCTCTGAGGATCTACTTGGCCTAACAAGCATTACTGGTTAAAATCACAAATATTATTTCAGTCAATTTCATTTCCTTGATTCTAATTTTCAGATAGTATGGGAATAGATAAATTGAGCAATGCAGTGAAGCATGTAGTCTGGAATGTGGAGTACTACATATACCTGAGAATTGTGACTTCTGGTCCAAGGGAGTTAGTCCAAAGCAAATCTGAGGTTTGAAAAGGAGTGATTATCAGGTGAAAAAAAAATGGGTTGGGTAGGCTTAAAGTAAAATATATCATTTTAGCACTTTCTTAGTATCAAATTATATTTTTACCCTTAAAAGTAGAATATATTTTCTTATGTCTTAAACACCATATATGCTAGAAATAAAACTGCTGAAAAGTTATTTGAAGATAGGAATTTCACCTTTTAGTAGTTACTGTGTTGATGACTTTCCATTGACTTCCACTGTCCAAACCTGCAGGAATTTGTTAATTTTTCTAGGAAACCAATTTGAATTATAAGTCTTTGACAGGAATATGACTAGTGTGCCAGAAAGTTGACGGGAATTATATGTTTTGGCTTGTTCATATTTATGTTAAATATATAAATATATAATTATGGTTCATTTTCCTATGAACATTATAATTTTTTTCATGAGCATCTTAACTATATTTTATGTCACTTCCACATATATATGATATAAATGAGTGTGTGATATATATATAAATGTTGTACATAAAATATATATTTATGTTGTATATATGTTCATATTCTTGTATTGATTTAACCATACTTATATTTTTTCTTTCCACTCCTAAATCATAATTTATTTTAATATACTCAGTTACATAGCTACTAATATAAAATTAAATAAGAACACTATACATTTTACACAACATTATTTATAATTGCATTTTGGATCAGCATTATCAGTATTAGTCTACTGATGTACCACTACTCAAACTGCTTTTCCATGTGAACAATATAATAAAAATCTCTTTAAGCTGAATCAATGAACTAAAATAATGATTATGTTGTTAAGTGATAATATTTTTGGTGAGAATATTCTCTTTCTCCTCTAAGATCACACATACAAATTCACAGTTGCATATTCACATTTACACTAAAATGAGGTCTTTAACAATTCCATTAGGAGTGTGAGCAAATACATGGAGAACTGAGCTCAAGTTGTTGTTTCCAGTCCACATTAAAGCTCTTTCTCTCTTTCCAAGATATTGACCTTGACCTTGATATTTAACTATAAGAGACATTGGGATATAGGTTGATAGATGTACTCTCATTTCAGTATGTGTGCTGTTTTGCAAAATTATTTATCTGATTACGACTAGAGGTAAATGAGGTAGAATTATTTCTGTCCAGAGAAACAGTGTGATTTGAATAAATAATCACAGTAACTTTGACCTACCATTCTTAAGATGCTTTGGCCTTTCATATCCATAGACAATGTCTTCTTCTTCAGAGATAGCAATATCAACCGTGCTGCACTCAGATGAGCTAGATTGTTTCATCTTCTGGAAAAAATAAAGGCCCACCAAATATGTTGTAATAAAGGTATTAATTTTTGTACTTAAGGTTTATTTCATTTTTCAGAAGTAAGAAATAAGATATACAGAAGAATATTAGCAGGTTTAAAAGACTTCAAGTAAATTCATGGCTGAAATGAAATGTGTTAAGTTGGTTTTCAAGTTATTTTGGAATACTTAAGCTAAAATGACTTTAGATTAAAATTCACATTCATTTAAAGTGCTTTGTTCAAAAAAGGTATGAACACTGCCTCTAACTTAGGAAAGTATTTCAGTTTCAAAGTTTTCTTATGGCCATTCTCAGGTCATAAAGGTGCTATTTTAATTAAATAACATTAAAATAAATTATTATCTAATGTTAAAGATGAGTAGAAAATAATAATTTTTTAATTTTATTATAAAATTTGGTCCAGACATTCTTGTGCTCATCATCATTGGAAGGAAAGGATGTGAGCTTACTGACCACTACAAATACATGAAAACTCAAACTATAAAGCATTTTGCTTTCATTGAAGATTGGTAAGACTTGGATATGTGAAATTAATAATTAGTACATAGTAATGAGTTTCAAAATCTAATATAGAACTTTATACTTTTATAATACATACAAATAGATGTACATAATTTACAATAGAAGACTAGAAGTGCATATAAAACTGTTATAACATTGATGAAATTACATGTGGTTTTCCTGTTTGATTTTTTTGGCCTCTTTAGATTAGCATGTATTATTCATGGGTGACATAATTGAGAAAATGCCTAATTAAAAATGCATAAGTATACAGACAAACAAATGAATGAGTGTTCTGTGAATAGTAGCCAATTAACAGTAGTAAATAACTGGGCAGCATAAATAGCGACTTCTAAAATTTCAACACTTGCAGTTATTTTACATTACATTTTAACTATGTATCCTCCAGGCTTTTTAGTGATAAAGTCATGGTATTCATGTTAGGACATTTACATGGAAGGCCAGTGTAATGTGCTATGGTAAACAGAAATTCTATCCAGAGATGTGTCGGAGGTGAGGTTTTTGGAGAAGACAGAGAAGTATAAGGAGAGAGGATTACCATCTTCTTGTAAATGTGTTGATTGAAGGTAAATAAAGCTGAAAGTATTACATATGCTAAGGAGCAACAATGGTTAACTAGACCACAAATGCCCTTAAAGAGGTACTGACTCAGGACTCTGGATAATTGAAAGTGAACTTGTGTTCAGACAAATTGGAGACACTGCAGGCCAAACCAGACAAGCTCTGAGGGCGGGACACGTGGTGCAGCTACATTGGAGACCTGGAAAGAGACGTCCTAGACCTTTGAGAGATCTCAAAAGATTTCTTATTGATGCTTCAAGCACGAAGCCCAGAGTGCAGAGTGCTCTTTGGAGGAAAACCTATCTATGAAATGATACCTCCTGCTAACTACATGCAGTAGCAATATCTAGCTTTTGAAAAATGTGACCCTGACTTCTTTTTTAAGCCAATATTTTATAATGCTACCACTTTCACTATTGGGACTACTGGTTGGTAATTATTCTAGTACTACTTAATTGTATAGCTTATGTTTTAGTTAGAAAGAGTGCTGCAGTTCTTTCCTACAGTTTGTTCTTATAATTAATTCCCATGAGAAATCAACCGACTAGAATTTTAATTTAGCAAATGGGAAAGGACCCTCCCTTTTCCTAACCTAATCTCACTTTTTGAAGATGATGAAGCCCTCAAAACTTGAACGATCCTGCCCATTATCTACATGGATTTTACAAACTTGATTGTCTTTGGTATGTTTCTCATCACCCCAAATTACCTTCTTTATAAAAGTAGAGAATTTCACGATTGTATTATTTAATGTATCTAGAGTGACAACTATATATCAGTTGAGTTTATTATACCATTGTGATTTTTTTCTTCTCTCCAACCCTCGACCTCTCCTTTATTCATATTTACAAATGAAGAAATTAAAGCTGACTATTTTATCTAATTTAATCAAGAGCACAAAATCACTAATTAGTAATAGTGGAGCTAGGATTGATTAATGTGGATCAAATCTTTAACTTCGGTGCTGATTGACTTGCTTTTAATGAATGAAACTATAACTCATGTCTGAGTAGTGAGGATAAGTGAGCACCTTACCTCTTTGCTGTCTCCAGCTCCTGACATGCTTTGAATCTCTTTCTGATCCAGATTTTCTATTTCAGATTCTCCTGAAGCAACAGGAACAGTTTCTGAGACACTGGGGCTCTGGATCAGCGACTGGCTCTCGGTCTCTGTCACTGGCGTTTTCTCTGTAACACTGCTTTTTTCATTTTCCTGGAGGAAAACTTGGGTGTTGCTCAGTTCAGAAAGTGTATGGCCAGAAATATTCTCTGTCACATATGTATCATTTGCATGGGCCGGGGTTTCCTTTGGACCATTTTTCCCTCTGCATAATATTTTTAAAAGCCCCTTTTTTATTTTGGTCGCTGCAAGCTGGATATTTTTTGCTTCATTGTTGGCTTCTATTGCTGCATCGTTGAATGAACTAAATGAGTTCACCAATGCCACAAACAGGTAAAGAATCTTTAGAAATAAAATCAAACAGAATGATGATGAATGTATCTCATTTTGTTTTCTTTATACAATAACAATCCTCTAAAATATCTGACTCCAGTGTTGAAATCTGAGCATGTGAATTATAGTGCTATGCAGTTTTTAATTCAAGATTATTCAACATAGTAAATCAGGTGTGTGCTATATTATATATCCTAAACTAGTAATTGTAGTGTGTGTGTGTGTGTGTGTGTGTGTGTGTGTGTGTGTGTGTGTGCGTGTGTGTGAGATGGTGCAGGATGCTGGAGATTGAACACACATTAGGAAGGCACCTTACCACTCAAACACATTTCCAAACCCATCATAACTAATTTTAAACTCACAACATACTTACAGTACTATTTGTTTATCTTTCATAGGTAAAAGGCAAAGTGTACAGCTATCTAATATCTTTAATTTAGAGAATAATTCTAAATATATTATTTTAAGGTAAAATATTGTGCATGTTAACCTTATTATCTTTGAGATATATGATCAAGACCTATTCAGTTTATAGAGAATCTTTTTGTAACTATTGCTTATGTATATTTTAATTATTACATTAAAATTCACACTTATTACATTGTGAAGTTTAAATTGATATTTTCTCTCTATAGGTGTCAACTATGGATTATTTTGCATACTATTTTAAAGAGAAAGCTCAGATAATATGCATTTTGCTTAACTATAATTATATATATTAAATAATATTTCACTATCCCTTCCCCTAATTTATACACATATAAGTGATCCATTTAAAACAATTACCAACTATCTACATTTATATGAAATATGTTTAGTTTTCCTCCTTGGGACAAGAAGTGACAGAGTAATGTGAAAATTAATAACAGAAGGTTAGGTCAGAGTTTCTTGACTGTCATCTTCATGAGAGCACACATGCTACTTATTAATTATCTAAGCATAACACTGATAGGAAAAAGTTGGCAATATGCACTAAATTTGTTGAAATTATTTAGCAAATTAAAAAATGTATTTTTGTGCTAGAATTTAGAAATGGAAAATGTACCCTCGGCTCATTGTGTTTAGACCTGCTGCTGGATGAGGTGGTGCATGCCAGTAATCCCAGCACCCAACATACAGAGGCAGAAGACTCATCAGTTACAGGCTTGCCAGCCTGAGGTACATAGTGAATGCTGGTCTCATGGCCCCTCCCTTCCTTCAAGTAACAGTTTAATAAGAAAAATGAACATTTCCATCAACAAATAAGCCCAACAACAATGTAACAGATGAATAAAAATATCACTCCTAAAATAAAACAGAAGCAGTGAGGAAGGTTACCGAAAAATTTAGCCTAAACTATCTTTTCTTTATTTCATTTTGTCAAGTGTTTTGGAAAATGGAATTGTTTTCCTTGAAAAAGAAACCATTGAGTTACTCTTTTTGTTACGAATGATTATTTTTTTAAAAAAATATTTTATTCATTTTCAAGCCAAGAGAGAGAGAGAGAGAGAGAGAGAGAGAGAGAGAGAGAGAGAGAGAGAGAGAGAGAGAGAGACAGAGAGAGAATGCACCAGGGCCACTATCTTGTGGGTCTGGCTTATGTGGGTCCTGGGGAATTGAACCCAGGGCCTTAGGCGCTGGAGGCAAGTGCCTTAACTGCTGAGCCATCTCTCCAGCCCACGAATGATTAATTTAATCCATACTTTTTTTCCTCCTATAAGCAGTAAAGGGTCATTAATTCATGTAACAACAGTTCAATTAATGATAAATATTGAATAAAAGCTTTCTATCTCAGATCATGCAAACAGTTGAATAGTTCATTGTTTTGCAATATATGCTGCTATATTTAGTCAACTGAGAATATGAAAAAAAATCTGATGTCCAGGACATGTCCATATATGGCTAGATTCAAAATCTCTGGGAGTGCTATCAGGGTTTCAGCATGCCACTCATCACCCTCAGGTAATGCCATGTGCAGGCAGCTTTGACAGCTAGTGTGGTTTAAGTGCTTCTTCACACTTAATGTGCATACAGCTCATCTGGAAATACATAATATATAGAATCCATGTGTCTGGGTTCTAATCAACTTCCATCTGATTCCAAGGCTACTATTTTATTTTCAAGGTAGAGTCTCCCTCTTGTTCAGGCTGACCTGGAATTCACTATGTAGTTCCAGGGTGGCCTGGAACTCATGGTGGTCCCCAACCTCTGTCTACTGAGTGCTGGGATTAAAGGCATGTTTCACTATGCCTGGCTTCTTAGATTAATTTTGTTAATGAAAGTATTCCTTGGGAAATTATTAATGACATAATATAAGTTAAATTTGGGTAAAAATTCAAATACAGTTTATATTTTACATTTATTGCATATCTCAAATTTGCCCAGCCCTATTTTCATTGATATCAGCCCCCATTGCCAAGTGCCCGCCATATCGGAAAACCAAACTCAATTATAGAATACTGCCCACCAATTCACTCTCTACAAATGCCACACTTCATTATTTCAAGTTTTACAAGAAAAAAATATAAACATGTGGAATACTCACCAATAAATTCCCAATTAAAATGACCATCATGTAAAACGATATGCACCTGGGCTGGCCGGCCACCTCCATGCAATCCCATAAGGTCTCTATCCACTCTCCACAGAGAATTCGAAACACGGTCATATAGGAGTGGAAGAAGTCACTCATGTGCCAGCGTGGGAGTTGACAGTCTTTGTCTACATGACAGGCACAAACTCTGTAACTCTCACCAAAGAATTTCATGCCGAACACAGCAGAGAAGTAGACAAACATGAATAAGAGCAGGACCAAGTCTTTCAGGGATACCAGTGATTTAGCTAGAGTCTGTACCAGAGCCTCAGATGTTGGCCAGTATTTCCCCAACTTGAAAATTCGCAACTTAATAGATACAAAAATAAAAAAAAAAGATAAGGTCAGTATTTTATGATGTACATTTTTATCAAGATTAAACATTTATCTATATATAGTTCAGTCATATTAAATTCAGTCCATTGTTATTTATTAAGATATTTTCTATCTTATAAATCAAGTTCTACATTTCCCAGTTGTGATTAACTCATAAACTTGATGTTGGAATCCCTTACATACTCATTAGCAAAGAGGCTGGCTGAGGGTTTAAGCCAGGGTTCTGAAGAGGCTGCCTTCTAGGACACAGTGGTTTAGGTTAGATCTAATTTGCTTACTAGCTCTATTCTTGCTGCAATCTCTCACCATGATGTCCGGCACATCACCTATCAGATGCTTGCCTTTTCCGTAAGTACGGTCATAACATATTATGTCTTTGATCAATTTTCTACTTTTACCACTCCTTAACCTTTTGGACTCTCATTCTACTGATCACATTAGTCCTCAAAGATGCATTTTTTTCTATCCTATATTGTGGGACCCTATTAAGAGGCATGGAGGATATACGATTAAAGGAAAGTTAAGGCTGGCCTGAAACCCCTATAATCTCATTCTTATTATTTGAGACTGAGACTCGTAGGAGTTTGGCCTTGTCTCCTCCCTTTTATCTTAGAAACTCCAGGCCCCCTGACAGGCTGCAACAAACCTTGAGAAGCCCAGACACTTCCAGGCCTGAGTTTACTAAAGCTCACTGTGATGGTTAAGTTTTGTTGTCAACTTGACTTTTCAAGTAATCTTGGTTGGGTCTCTGAGGATGTTCACAGGAAGGCAGCCTCTCAGTAGGGGGCAGGATATAAGGAAGCTCAAAGGAGCTAGAAGTAAACATCCTTTCCTGTGTGGGCAGTGCAGGAAGGAAATTCCAGAGACTCGGGAAGCCATTAAGTCTGGGATAGAATTGCAAGACCCCACTCTAGGGCTATATAAAGGTGAAAGAATTCTCTGCTTGCCCTCCTGCCTATTTGCTGTTCTGTGTGTATGGTGTTGGTGATAGTTTTCTATCTCTGCTTGGACAGGTGAAAGGGCAACAGCCTCTTTTGCATTCCGGAACTTCCCCTGTATCTATAGGTACAAATAAATCCTTTCCTCCCATAAACTGTGCCTGGTTTGAAGATTCATCCTAGCAGCGTGTGGCTGACTACGACATTCACATACCCCAGCTGTAATAACAAGCCTGGGTAATAAAAGCTTAAAGGTCACAGTTCCTCTGGAGCCACCAAAATCCAGCACTTACCTAAAGTCATGTACTTCCCATCACTTGGAACTGAGAAAGCCGCCCCCAATTTATCGATGCAAACTAGGCATCCACAGATTACTGGCCCCTGCCAATGCCTTCATGAAACATCCGCAGACTACACTGCCCCTGCCAATCCCCTTGCTGCTTATGCCCCTGCCTCTGTGTTTTCCTCTATATAAAAAACCTTTTCTTGCATAATAATGAGCTCTTCACTGCTGGCTCACCACTGTCCCAAGGCTCTGTCCACAAAGCCTAATGGATGAACCAGGGTGTTAGTGTACAATGACCCTCCAAGGAATGCACGTACCACACTATATTAGATCTGATTCCAGTTACTCCATCATATATCTGCATTTCACTTCTAGGTCCCTTCCTGATCTTGCTCTTTAAACATTCACCCAGTGCTGGTTCTTATAACTATGTATCAACTTTCCTGCATATATGGTCTTATTTATATCAATGCTTTATTGAAATAGCTGCACTGAAAACTGCCTACTCTTTATATATGCATCCATCCACCAGTACCAGCAGTGTTCTAGTGAAGATATCTTAGGTTCCAATTGTCTTGCTTTATGTCTAGATGAATGTGATAAATTAAAATTAGTATTGTAGTTCTACTTACCATCCTTAATAACCAAAAAAGAGCCATTCCTTGAATATTTACTAGAAAAAATTCTGCTATTCCCAAAAACACAATTATACTATCAAAAATGTTCCAGCCAATTTGGAAATACCCATATGGATGCATGGCAATTATTTTCAAAATCATTTCTGCTGTAAAAATTCCAACAAAAACCTAAAAATAAATAAAACATGTGGGTGAGGATGATTCCAAAGGGGATATCACAAATCTCTGATTTAGAAACTGGTAGATACAGTGTGGGCTTTCCACACTCACTTTCTTCATAGTTCTGCATTCAGTATCAATCTAGTCATGGAGTCGGTATGGTGATAGTTATACATGTTACTGACCCTTTTCAGCCAGTCCTTGTGTATGGAATGTGGCTGCTTAAAGCCATTCATGAATAGGACAAAAGTACATTTGAATGGAAATCAATGCATTTTAAATAGCTACCTTTGAAATATGGAATACACTTTTAATTTAATTTTTCACCCACAAAAAATTAAAAGTCAATGTACAATCCAGAAAAACTGTAGATTAAACCCATGGAAACTATCTTTTCAAGTCTTTCCTGAAAGAAATAACTAAGTACTGTTGCAGCATTTAGTAAATGTATAGCTTGGTATTACTTGCTAGCAACTAAATCACAAAATTAAGAAATTTAAGCAATATACATTTGTTTGAATGTTGACTTGTTCTTAAACTCACAAAAATATGTTTTGTCTTTTGTATTCTTATATGAAATAAAGTAGGATAAACTCAAGATTACTATTTCAAAATGATAAACTCCAAAAGTCAAGAGAGAAGGTTGGAGCAAACTGGGCCAGGTGCTGCTTTAGTGAGTGTGCAGAATTCAGAACTATCTTCTGGTGCTGCTATTCTACTTCTGTCCTATTCTAATCTGTCAAGTAGTGCTAACAAAAGCATGTATATTTGGGGAGGATGAAGAAATACATTGTTTCAATTTAACTTCACTGTTAAACAAAATCCCCAAATATAAATGATAGAATTTTCAGCTCCAGCTATATAACTGCAGATGAAATAATATTTAAAAGACATAAATTCAAAGCCGGGCGTGGTGGCGCACACCTTTAATCCCAGCACGCGGGAGGCAGAGGTAGGAGGATCGCTGTGAGTTCAAGGCCACCCTGAGACTACATAGTGAATTCCAGGTCAGCATGGGCTAGACTAAGACCCTACCTCGAAAAACCAAAAAAAAAAAAAAAAAAAAAAAAAAAAAAAAAAAGACATAAATTCAGAGGTTGAGTAAATATATCATGAACACAGTACATTATCTTATAATAATACAATTCAAGTATATTGCAACTTTGTGGAGTTATTTAATAATTGAGATAACAATGGATAAATAAAAGCAGAAGCTACAAATTAAATAATGTTTAATGAGATTCTTACCAGATTCCCAATGCTAAGGAGATACATGATCTCATTACTCATTGGAAAATGTTCCAGAGCCAAGAAGCATATGTTTAACAGTATGCATGTGAGAAGGAAAAGGTCAGTAAATGGGTTTGATACAATTCTATGGGAAAACTCATGCAGTTTTATCCAACAAGGACAACAATTCCAGATTAAGAAGGTTTTAGCAAATTTATTCCAGCACAATGGGCATTTCTCCCTTGATGTTTTAAGCTCTGTAATAAAAACATAAAAAACTTAGGCATTAGAAAATTATTTAAATTCTCAGTCATAGAAAAAAATTGCATGTAAAATGTAAAGGGAGGTTCAAAATAGATTTCTGACTTCAATAAGTGAATAGAAATATACTAATAAAAATCAGAATTAAGTCAATGACCCATATTCTGTTATGCTTTCCTAGTTAGGCAAATGAAATGAAAGTGAGAAAATTATCAGACGAAAAATATAACAGAATCTCTCAAGGAACAAATATTGAATACAGATCATCACATTATGATTTTAATTTCTAGATTAATAAGCTTTACAATGTAATATATTTTGATATTGTCCATAATAAAGAACCACTGGTATACACCATTGATTTTAATACTATAGAAGATCACATGGTACCTTATAACTCAATTTTCCTATGTTTGAAACTTTTTTCTGAAAATTTTATTTTTTTAAATTGCTCATTCAAATATTCTCATCTGTTTCTTACATTTTTAAGTTTCTGAAGAAACTGAATAATTTCTTCATGAGCAAACCTTCACAAATTAGAATTTCCATCAAAAGTATCTAAGTACTTTACCTTCTTCATGTTTGAGAGTAGCCTCTTCCAAAACATCCAACGATGCTTCCAGTGAAGGTGGTGACCTTTTTTTCATTTCTATTTGTGTGGATTTTTTCTGTAAAGATATTGAAAAGGCAATACTGTCTAGCTATCCCTCCCTAACAATGTCATGACTATAAGAGGCATAACCTTTCTATATGTTAATTCCTTACCTCTAGAGGTCTTTGTTCATCCAACAATGTTACTCTCTACATTATGGGCAGCATTAAGCTGATTTAGAATTATTTTAAAAACAAATGCTAAAATTTGAAACCAATCATGAACTGAATAATAAAATAAGTAAGGAGCAGTGAATACCAGTGTTATTATTTATATGTGAGACATAATAAACAGTGTAGGATCATTGTGACACATCCCATGATAAATATATTACTGATTTATAAGAATATTTCCCTAAAAACTTAAACTTTATTTGATTTAGAATGTATTGAGTTTGTAACTTTGGGAAATTGCTGAAAATCAAAATGATTTGAATACAAACAAGATAAAGTGTTCCTAGTGTGCACTGCGGAGTGTGATAACCAAGATCTATCTTTAATATGGTAGAGAATACTGATTTGATAGCTTTATTAATATTTCTTCCAAACATGATTTTAGTTACTTAGTATCTCCTAAGCGGCACACAGTGTTTTACTTGTAGTTTTGTCATTTGTTCAGGACAGCCCACTATAAAACAAATATACATTATATACATTTTACTTATAGGTTGCAGTTTAACAAGGTTAATAAAGTTGGCAAATATAAATAACATGGTTAAAATGGACTGAAATCTATACTTATCTAACTACAACATGACCCTCAGCTTTCCTACAAAGTGAAAATTGGAGCATGTATGCCATGTTTAACCAAATCCATCACTGAAGAGACCTCGGCAGGCTCCATTTTGAATGTTTCTCTCCCCATATTTTCTTATGTAAAATGCAAAAGAATTTTTTTAAAAATCCTGTAAAATGTTTTTTTTTTATTCTTACTTCTCAGAAAACTCTGAAAGACAAAATGTTCCAGGGTTCTTCCAAGCAGAAAATGTCTTTATAATTGAAAGATTTTAATTAAAACCAGGAAGGCTTTATTAGATCCAAATGAGCAGAATGAAAGGACATACTGAGAAGTATTCAACTCTTTCATAATCAGAGCTAATAGAACATTTCGTCTTGGGATAAGAGAGGTATTGTTAGGTTGTTGGGGACGTTCATATGTAGTCACCAGCCCTTTAGACTCCAAATGCCACTTCAAAACAAATTACATATTCAACATGTCATTCAGGCTCTAGTCATTCAATCTGAAGGGCTCATTTGTGGAGACAAGAAGTTTTTGTAGTTTCTGTTCTGGTGACTCACTCATCAGTGATAATAACCTCTTTCTGTACATGTTTTCTTCATATAGTCAATAATTGCTTCTTGCTAATGATATGCATGTTATGGACACAGGATCTACCAAGGCATTGGGTGTACTTCTCCATCAAGCCCCACTTAGTGGTACAATGATTACCTTCAGATCTTCTTTTGTGATGATGACTTAGTGAAATGACTGTGTATTGCTGAGTTAGCCTTTTCCTGCTTCAGGGCTCAGAAGGAACACTTGGTATTAATGAATCTCTTAGCTTAGCTTTCCTACAACTTCCTTTTAGTGTGAGACTGGATGTTGGCCCTCTCCTTTTCCATACCTATTTTACCATCTTTATATGGACAGAGCCCGCTGGGTCTCCTCTCTCACTTTAGTCCTCTTTCACAATTTAGACCCTTTACCATCACCTAGAAAACATAGCTCAAGTGTGATAGCCTGGGACAGAAGAAAGCTGCTTTTGCTTACATTTCTCTATACTGTTGTTCTTTTATTTTAAAAATAGTTTTATTGATTTTTTGGTCAGAGAGAGATAGACTGAGAAAATAGGCACACCAGGGCCACCAGTCACTGCAGACTGACTCCAGATGCATGTGTCACTTAGTGCATCTGGCTTTATGTGAGTATTGTAGAATTAAACTTGGGTCTTTAGACTTTGCAGCCAAGCACCTAAACTGCTGAGCCATTTCTCCAGCTCCTATTATTCTTTGTAGCATATTTATGGCACAATTCATGGTTTTAAAAACTATTTTCTACAACATATTTAGTGCTATACTTTCAGATTAATAGTGTGAAATTTTTAAATGAAAATAGTAATTAGAAAAAATTAAATATAACACTAGGAAATTTTAAATTACCACTAATCATGGATTTAATCATCCATGGGTAAAATAATTCTGTACATCATAATGCATCATGTATTTTTTGAACAGATGAGAGAACTCATTTTTATTCTTTTTTTTACAACTTTAGAACTGCACCTTTACCTATTCTCGCACTTCATCATAACTTCTAAATTGTGGAAGAGTTATGTTTGAGTTGAATATATTTTCCAAAGTTAATTCTGTTGTTCTTCCTGAAGCAAGACTAAATAAATTACAACCAGGATAAACCAGGGTGTAAAAATGCAATATATCCATAATTCATCAACAATACAAATTTGATTAAAATTATACATATTAAATATTTAAGCCTATTGTTCATGCATCACATTTGATTTAAAAAGATGAATTATATAGGGAAAATAAGTCCTATTAGTGAAGCCATTTTTGATAATTATGTCCCCCACACAGATATAACCATTTATTAGGAAGAAAAGCTCTCCAATATTTTGAGGAATTCATTCTAACACCATGAGTCATATATACATGAGATTATTATACCTCTGTTTCATTTCCTGCTTCACGTTCTTTTCCAGTCTGAGGAAACTGGGATCCAGACTTCCTGGATTTTTCTGCAGCTCTCTGCTTTTCTTTTTCATAGGCCATTGCAATTATGCCCAAGAATAAACTTGCCATGTAAAAGGCAAAACAGAAACTGACAGCAACAAAAAAAAACATGTAGACTTTTCCTGAAGCATAAAGGATCTGCAGAGAGGTGGAGCACAGGAGAAAGAGAAAAATAATACATATTTATATTTATATATTCTCCAATTTTAAGATAAAAATGAAATTTTCTGATAAAGATAGTTTAGCCATAAGTGTAATTTAATCCTAAATCACTTAAGTTTTTACTACACTAAAAATAAATATTTCTAAAATTTTACATGAAATGATAGAGGAATTTGGGGTGTCTTTGTGGTCGCCAAAGCCTTTCTTGTCTCTTGGGTGGACTTTAATTCAGGGATTAGGGTGCTGGATAGTCATGGTCATACAAAAGTTCCACTGAATTAGGAACCTTGGGTTATTGTTTTATGAAAAGAATGAATGGAATCCACAGACCATAGAAGGTAAAATTCAGAAAGAATTTATTTTAGAATTTAAGAGAAGGAAAGAAAGCAGAGCTTATATAACAAGTGGGGGTCCCCAAAGATGGGAAGAATATCATTAAATTAAGTAAAGCAGAAAGCTCCCAAGTTGAAATAATTATGGAAAGACATATATATGCATAGAATATAGAATTTTAGATTTACAAAGATGAGGCATAGCTTTGATTACACCATAATTTCATATGTTTGATCAGAAAATTTTATAGCTCTAGAAAATTAGAAGAAAGCTTTAGAAAATTAGAAGAAAGTCATATTGATTTATTTTCACTGACCAATTGTACAAATTTCAGGGCAACAAATGGGAATAGTCAATTTTTAAACATCCATTTGAGAAGATTGTGTGCGTTCAGGGTGGTATGGCCATAGACTTAAACATCCATTTGAAACAAAAGAAAATCTTTTCTAAAGGAAATGTTTTGTGGATATTGAAAGTTAGAAATGTTTATAGAGCTCTAGGAAATTCCAAAATTCAAAATTCAATCAGAAATTTTTTTTTTAGAATTTCAAGGTATCAAGGTATGGTCTCGCTGTAGCCCAGCCTGACCTTGAATTCACTCTATATTCTCAGGCTGGCCTGGAACTCATGGTGATCCTCTTATCTCTTTCTCTTGAATGCTGGGATTAAAGGCATCTACCACCACACCCAGACAGAAATAATTTGTATTAAGTTAGAACATGTTAGACTTTCAAAAATAATTTAATAGACTTTATTAATCCATTGAGTCTACTACTTAGGATTTGGCTATTTTTTCCTACTAAATTAGCTGTTATTTTCAGCAATCCATTCAACTACCAGGAATGGCATATAGTGTGCATTGCAGGCCATGCATGTAAACACTATGTAGAGGTTCTCTCATTGGATAATATTTCATATGTTAGTTAGGTGGACAGAGAAAATAGCTCTCATGATCTTAGGTTTAGGAAGGGATTTTTTTTTACATTCTATGATTATAGTACAGGCTGCTTTTTTAAAAATTTTTTGAGATAGGGTCTCTTAAAGCTAGTTAGTTTCAAATTTGGCTCTTTCCAGCCCTGTCTCAGTCTCTCAAAGGCTTGGATTACTAGTTTACAACACTATAACTAGCCTGAAAATATATATTCTGGCTATCATAAAAAAAGCAAACAACAAAAAAATTCTTCAGTCTGAGCTGAGGCTAATTCTAGACCTTATTTCACAGTTTTTTTTAATCAAAATAAAACAAAACAATGCATATGAAGATCTTAGCACACACAGACACAGTAAAAATTAACTATTCTGTTAAACTGGCTCATGAGGGTTGGCACACTTTACTCGTAACTGTACCCATAATATATCAAGAAGTATTTGTACCAAATACATATTAATAAATTATTTGAATATAATATTCTCTAAAGCATGAGCTGTACTGTCCAGAAATAGCTGTAAAATTTCTCCAGCTATGATAAATTGAGTTCTGATGGTTAGGGTTTGTTGTCAATTTAATCTTTTTAATTATCTTGGGTGGGTCTCTGAAGATGTTCACAGGAAGGCATTCTTCTCAGTTAGGGGCAAGATGTAAGGAAGCTAAGGGAAGCTAGAAATTAACAACCCTTCCTGGGAGGGCAGAATAGGAAAAAAATTCCAGAGACTCAGAGAGCAAACAAGTCTAGGATATGGTTGCAAGACCTCACCCTAAGGCTATATAAAGGGGAAGGAATTTTTTCCTGTCTGCGCCCTTGTCCCCTGCTTGTTTGCTTCGCTGTGTGTGTGTGTGGTGTTGGTGATGGTTTTCTCTCTCTACTTGGACCTGTGAAAGGGGGGCAGCCTCAGTTACTATTATGGAACTTCCCCTAGATCTGTAGCTTCAATAAATCCTTTCCTCCTGGTTTGTAGATTCATCCCAGCATTGTGTGGCTGACCAAGACAGAGTTTAGGTATTTAGTCTAACTCACTTTTATCTAATGAGCTTTGATGTTGACTATCCTACTTTGATAATTAATATTTTATTGTTCTGAATCTTTTCATTGAAGAGAAACCAAACTCTTTATTGTAATGAGTATTACACAGTTTTTAGAAACTGAAGTATACATAATTATGCGTGAATAAAAATTCTCAGAAATTGGATTTTACTTTTAATAAAAGTGAGACTTCTACCTTCATAACGAGGGCATTATTTAATATTAGAGCAGAATGAAAAAACAATAAAAAGTACTAGACCTTTATTTGTATTTAAAAATTATGTCACACATGGTAATTATGATGTCAAAATGTTTTGACTAAAGAGTTATTATCTAGAAATTCTATTTACACATAAAAAAATGAATCTTAATCACAAACTTGGAGCCAGGGAGTTAATTTATACACTTATAAAATTTGGGAAAGTTGCCCAATTTAACTAAATTTAAATTTCTCATATAAAAAAGTAGGTACACAGATGGTCTTCAACCTACTATGGTGTTATATATAATCTCAATAAACTCATGCTACACTAAAAATATTGTAATTTCTAAATGCATTTAGCAACTTTACTTACCAGATATCATAGGCTTAGCAAGACCACATACACCCGACCTGATAGAGAGGGTCAGTTGTTTCCCCTTAGGAATGTGTGTTTGGTCAGCACCGAAGCTATTTCTGCCTCGTATGAAGAACAAGTATCAAACTATAAAAGGAAATATCATAATTCAAAATCTGAAGTGTGATCTCTTGACACTGTGTCACCTTGGTGCTATTAAATAGCTGAAAACTCATAAATAAAAGAATAGTAAATCAGAGCCTGTATATTGATTCTAAATAAAAGATCACACAGGAAAGCAGGCCTTCAATGTACAGTGGGACATTCATTAATTGTGATTTGTTTTCCTTCTGGTCTCAAAAAATTCTCCACAAAAAAATAGCAATTTTATTATATTTGGCTTGTGTTTTGGAAGGGAGAGCAAGGTAGTGTTTTAAAATTGCAGTGCAGATTTTCTGTGCTTACCTGGTGATAAAGTGCTTCTGGGTAATCCTGGGTCATTAATCGAAATAGGGCAAGTAAGGCCCAGCCAAAATTGTCAAAATTTGTAAAGCCATGGTCAGGATTTGCTCCATCTTTTACACAGACAAAGCCTTCAGGACACTGGCTAAAGGAGACCAAGAAAGGGAAGGTTTTAATAATGATAATTATAGAAACTCTACATTGCACAGAAGATGGTGTGGGGTGATTCTACACAAATGCCTGATATTATTTTTTTATGAATTAAACTGTGAACCTCATTTTTCAAAAGAACAAAAAGAAGACAAAAGGAAATAAATCTATGTATCTAAATCAATATAATCTATATCTACATCTATACCTAACTATTATCTATCTATCTATTTATTTATCTATCTATCTATTTATCTATCTGTCATCTATATATCTTCCCATGAAAAAGCAAGTCTCTCCTATGTTCAAGGTAACTAATATTTTCTCCAAAACTCTAGCCAAAACATTAAACATGACCTAGATTCCAAGTTGATGCACGAGCAGTGTTATAATGGACCTTAAACATCAAGAAATTAATAAAACATAGGTTTTTAAGGCATTTTTGCATGTGTGTAATGTGATGTGGTGTGTGGTCTGTGCGTGTGTACATGCTTATGTTGTGTCCTGTGCACTGGGCAGCAGTTGGTTGTGCTGACCTGTGGTGGCCAGAGGAGATCATTGGGTGTCCCCTTCTCTCACTCGTTCACTTGTTCTCATTTGAGCCAGAGTCTCTTACTAATCCTGAAGCTTGCTATCTTTTCCCCAGAGTTCTGGAGATAGTCTGGTCTCTGCTTCCCAGAGGACTAAGGTTACAGCTGTGCTTGGCCATGCCCAACTGTCTATGAAGGTCTTGCAGATTGAACTTGAGTGATCTCTTAGGTCTCCTCAGTTTGTCATGCTTCTCTATGCTTGGAAGTGCTCTTACCTGCTGAGCCATCTTGCTAGTCCTCACAAAGACTTTTGTAAGCATTTATTTATTCATTTATTTTGCAAAATGGTGTATATTTAAAAGGCACATAATGTTTTGAAACATGTGTACATTGCTGAATGGCTAAATAGAAGTATACCTCACATATAAAGAGATACTTAAATTTTTTTTAATATTTATTGTCCATAATGAGTTACATTATTTAGTGGGCAAACCATGCGTTGTTATCCCGACTTCCCCAATTCCTCCCCTCCCCATCCCCGATCAGCTGTATATCCTCCTCCGTGGGCTGTCTGTATTAGTCCTTGTGGCAAGGGATCCTGTATATCTTAGTACTCATCCCGGTCTTCCTGGCCCAAGTCAGTTGTTACTGATGGGTGCTATGCCTCTGGACCATCTCCCCCACCACGCTGTGAGAAAATTTAAAATCTGATGTCTTCCCAATTTCAAGAATATAGTGTATCATCATTAATTTTAATTTTCCTGTTCAAAATCAAGTCGGAGGGACTAAAGATGTGGCTCATGGTACTTTTCAAATATGGTTAAGTCTTGAGTTGACCCTCAGAATAGCAATAATGAGTAAATAGATTACATGTGAAAGAGCTGAATGTAACAGTAAAACTATAACTGTCAGAAATAGCACTAATTAAAAAACTGCAATATTTCAACGTTTAATTTTCACAGGATTTCACTTCAGCTTCCTAGCTCACATTACTTAAGTGTCAAAAATGTATTTTTCATCAATAATTGAAAAGCAACCCTTGCACTTAGAACAAATGAAATGTGTGGTTTTTTTTTGTTGTTGTTGTTTTCCTTTAAGGGAGTTTGGAAACTTTATCTATGGAGTGACATGAGTGATATAGTTTTAGTAGTATTCCAACAAAACACATATCCATCTATCCAAGCCTTCATAAAGTTCCCTTCCACCTTATTTTGGGATTGATCATGTCATATGTCTGAGGCATATAATTGAACAAGGAGCAATTTTAAAATGTTACTTGTGAATTGAGGCGTGCTTAATTACTAAACTATGGACTCCTAGCAAATGACTGTTTGTTATGTTAATATACTAACTTTAGGAAGCAGTTTTTTTCTTTGCTGCAAACATTTGAAACTTTACATGAATTTTTTCCTCTTGCCTTGAAATATAACAATGGGTTCTGAATAATCATAGCATGAAATCTTCAAAATACATTAAAGGTTGTGGTGGTTTGAACTAGGTGTCCCCCATCAACTCAGATATCCTGAAAACGTGACCCCAAGCTGGTGGCAATTTGGGAATTAGATCCTTGCTGGAGAAAGTATGTTGTTGGGGGTGGGCTTCTGGGTGTTATAGTCAGCTTCCCCTTGACAGTTTTTGGCACACTCTGGCAATGCTGCCAATATGGTCCACCTGTTATTGGACAGGAGATGATGTCCAACCTCTGCTCATTCCACATTTTCCCCTGTCATCATGGAACTTCCCTTCAAGTCTATAAGCCAAAATAAACCTTTTCCTCCCACAAGCTGCATTTGGTTGGGTGCTTGGTGCCAGCAATATGAGGCCAGCTGCAGCAAAGGTTATATTTGAATTGGAAGTGTGTATAATGGGTTAACTGAAGTAGGTCATTCCAGATACAAAGAGATGAACTCACAATTGGGATATAAAGATAGTGAAAGTGATCCATAAACAGGTTTGTACTGAGTAAGTGAAGAAAAGCCTAGATTACCCAAATTAAATAAACTATGCACTGTAGTGTCTCTTCCAGTTGCATTTAACTAATGGTGCCAGAACCTGAGGCTAAAACAGCCTATGCATGGAGGTCACATTATCCCAAGTAAACAAAGCAACACATGGCAGTCACTAAGACCCTTTCAGCTGAACTGAGCCTTATTTCCACTTTTTCTTTATTATATTAGAAATTATAAGGCATGGCTGCTTAACAATTTTAGTATCACTGCATAATGAATTATTGCCAGTTTTAGTAGGACATAATTGTATCAATAGAAAGTATATATGACTCAATACATAGAATAAAGGAAATCCTATATTTTTTTAAACATTTCCTTAAAAGCTTCCAGCAAAAGACAGATTTCTCTCTCTCTTTCCTGGTAAAACAACAACAACAAAACAAAAAAAAGAAAGAAAGAAAAATCTATTCCAGACTACATAGTTTTTTCTGCTATGGTCCAAATTCATACACTGGAATTCTAACTCCCATAGGAGGTAGAACTTTTGGTTATGGATTAGGTCAGAATCATGTCTCATCTGTGTGATTATTGCCCTTGCCTAAGAAAGACCACATCTCACCAGACAATGAATTTTCTAGCTCCTGGACATGAGCTTTCAAGCCTGCCTTCTTGAGAAGTATATTTCTGTTGCTTGTTAGCCTCACTGTCTATGGAATCTTATTATAAACCTCTACATAGATGAGGGAACTTGTCTTCATGGATTTGAATATAAATGAGATCATATAATCAATCGAGACTAGCAGTAAAAGAAACAATCATTCATTCCATTAGCACTACTGATGTGATGTGGATTTAGAAGAAAATAGTCACAGAATTTACCCAGCATCTGTTCTGTTGCCACAAAGGAGAGCATATCTTTCTCCATCCAAGTAGTAAAAGTTTTCTCTTTCTGAAAAATAAATAGGAAAGAAATGGTGGTCTGTACTTGGTCCTCAGTCAACATCATGGAGTCTAAATGGATCTCTGCAAAAGATGATCTCTGCAGCTGAGAAGAAAGCAGCAAACTCTTGGGCTTTCGATCTGGCCACCTCTTGATGCACATGGATTTTGGCAATGAAGATGCCTCCTGCTCTGGGACCCAGAGGCTCAGCAAGGGGGAAAAACACTTTAAAATTAGAGTTCAGAAAGAGGAATGAAGCCACCAGACATGATAGTATCTTTGCAAGAAAAACTCACAATATTTCTTTGTTTTCCCAGATTTGTTCCTGATAATCTGCCCATATAAGAGGCCAGATCCCTTGTCTCTGATTTAACTTTCACTTGTCCCATCTGGATATGACTCCTCTGTATTGAACCACCAGTGACAGCTCTTTGCTCATTTCAGCTAAAACTCTTGTTAATAAAAATCACAGCCCACAGTCTATCCAGACACCTGCTGGCAATAAATGTAAGCAAGATGCAAATTGTATATTTATAGATATCAGTTACTATGGCTGAGGACATGCTTGATTAGGAACACAGCTTTGCAGAGTCTGACTTTAAATCTTAGAGACCAAAACCACTGGTGTGTTTGTATGTGTGTACATGTGTGTGTAAATCTTTTCAGATAATTTCAACAAATATCACTTTCATTGGTTACCTCATATAATTCTCGTAAAAATGTGTACTCATAATAATTTACTGCCATTGCTCAAGCCTTTTTTTTTTTTTTTTTTTTTTTTTTTTT
>PVHP010006378.1:0-37587 GCA_004024765.1 Zapus hudsonius | reverse complement strand
AAATTTGACATTAGTAGGACTTGATGGTCCCAATATTCTTATACTGTGTGTAGCAAGAACTATGGCATAGCAATTCATTTAAAATTATTTTTTAAATGTAATAGTTTCTATAATTCTTAATGTGTTATTTAAGGAAATAGAATGCAGTTGAAAAAATTTAAAGTGATAATATTATTTTAAAAACTATAATATTGTGTTTTAACAGAGAGAAAAAGAACCTGAGATTTTTTTTAGAAATAAACATAAAAGTAGCATGTTTCTTTATTTTTAAGTAATCAACATATTTTATTGCATAAAAGAAGCCAGTGAGTATGTCTGTTGGAATCTAGAATTTAACGTCATCTCCCTTTGTTTTCCCCACTAAAACCATCATGTAGAAGCATACAAAATTAAATATTTCACATATCCATGCTCTAATAATTCTGTCACTTACATTATTATCATAGTATACAGTAAGCCAAAGTGAGAAACTTGTTAAGATTTTATTTATGGGACTGGGGTGACAGCTCAGCAGGAAAGGCTCCTAAAGCCTGCCAGCCGGTGTTCAATTCCCCAGTACCCTGGGAAAACCAGATGCATTTATAGTGGCAAGAGGCCTGAGTGTTCATTTCTGTGGTGTTGCTTACCGAGGTGCAGGTGTCTTACCTGAGATGTAATATTGGTGCATGGTTCTGTTTCGCAGGGTTTCGTTTTCCTGGGGCCATCGCAGGCACTTATGCTTCAGGTTGCCCATGAAGAGCCCCATCCCGAATAGAGAAAATATGCCCAGAAAAAACAAAGCTAGAAGTATGGCACCCATGAGTTTTTTCAGACACAGGGTGAGGATCCCTACCACAGATGTCAGACCTGGAAGACAAAGGTGTTGTTTTGATTTTCTAAAACAGTAGTTGCAGCGGACATTTTCCATGACAAAAGCTGATTCCATTGAAATCATTAAATCTGGGCCTGTAAATCAAATGCACATTACCTGGGTCTAACAGTCAAACCTCAGGGTTCATCAATAATTGTTAATTTATAACAAGAGATGAAATGACTTAGATACAATTTTAAATTAGTGTTGCTTGTCTTTACTCTGTTATTAGCCTTTTTTACCTGTTTGTTTTATCAACCAACAGGATTGATTAGATTACAACAGTTATAAATCATAAATGTCATCGTTAGTGTGAAATTTCTATATTCTGCTTTATTTTTTTAAATCTAAAAATTCAATGCTGAGTCTCTTACAGTAAAACTTAGAACAAAAATTGATGATCAATAATGCTAATAACATAGCTTTGATGTGGTATATCATATTAATATAAAAATTCCTACTCACTGAAAACTCAAGCTTACAAATTAGACCTTTTTCTATTAAATGACATATGCTAATTTCTAAAATAAAATGAGTGAAAAATAATGTAATTGTAGATAAAACTATTATTTGCTATATAAAGTGCCCCCTTCTTCTCTCATTTAATTTTTTCCTTTCTTCTTTTCTTCTTTTTTCTTCTTCTTTGTTGGTCTCTATGTACTTACGTTGTTAACTGATGAACTTAACAATGTGTCAGTGAGAGCTGGGATGAATATGCCTGATTAAAGAGGAGCCACTTAAAACAACTGCATACTGTCCAAGGAAGGCAGACCCTTGCTGATCCACTCACTAACTCACCTGAAGTTATTTAGATTTTAATGAAAATTGCAAGGCTCTTAGAATAGTGGCACCTATTTTTAGTTTTCTAAAACACACAGAATGCATCTGCATTTTAAGAATTTCCTGAATGCAAGTGGACCAGTGCTTATCCATCTGGGTTCATTTAGATTTTAATAAAAATTACAAGTGTTTTATAATGTTGGCAGCTTTTTCAGTTTTGTAAAGCACAATAATATGTATTTGTAGTTCAAGAATGACCTAGGGTTTATAGTACATTCAGTTCCATAGCTCACTAACAACAGTAATTTATTCTTTATTTTCTGCTCAAATGGCTCATTATTACTAACTTTTGCTTAAATCTCATGGTGTTCATGTTAATTTTCAGATATTTCTTGATAATATTCAGAAATTATACACATGTAAGATTTCTAAACTCAATAGGTATGGATATTTTCTGTGGATGTAAAAATATGAGAGATGGTTATAGAAACTGAATGCCACAATCTGCTTACACTTTCCAAAGTTCTGAAGCTTCTTTGCTTATGATTTTTTTGAAATCTCAAAAGTGTCTCAAAGTCACTTTTTTGGGGGTGTATTTCTCTGCCTTGTTAATTGTATGGTTTTTATAATACATTCTTTAATATTGTATAAAATTTTGTTATATAACTCTTTTGTTATATAACTCTTTATTATTGTTTTCTACTATAAGATAAAGGCTTTCCATTTTTAAAGAAATATTTATTTATTTGAGAGAATGGGAGAATGAGAATGAATGAATATAGACAAACTAGGGCATTTTGCCACTGCTAATGAACTCTGTGGCACTGGTCAACTGAACTTGAACCTGACTTTGCAAGCAAGTACCTTTAACTACTGAGCCATTTCCTCAGCCCATTTTTTTTTCATTTTAAAGGCTTCTTCTACATACAAAATTTAACAACAAGAATTTTAAACTTTTTTTATTTGTCTGTCTGTTTGTTTGTTTGTTTGAGAGAGCAAGAGAGAAAGAGGCAGATATATATAGAGAATGGGCTCATCAGGGCCTCCAGCCACTGCAAACAGGCTTTAGACACTTGAGGACTCGTGCATCTGGATTTACTTGGATACTGGGGAATCAAACTCAGGTCGTTCTGCTTTGCAGGCAAACACCTTAGGCACTAAGCCAGCTCTCTAGCCCAAACAAGTTTTAATGCATTTTTTTTCAAGGTGGGGTCTTGCTCTAGCCCAGGCTGATCTGGAACTAACTATGTAGTCTCAGGGTGGCCTTGAACTAATGGCAATCCTCCTACCTCTGCCTCCCTAGTGCTGGGATCAAAGGTGTGTGCCACCATGTCTAGCTTAGTGCAACTTTTGAAAATTTTTCTTTTACATTTATATTGACATCTTTTCTGAATCACCAATTATCCATAAAATAAAATTTAAGTTTGCTCTCCTTCATTAATCCACCTCATGTTCAGTAAATATAGAACATTCTTATTCTTCCTTTATGCAGCACAATGGTTCTGTTTGATGCACTGGTAATAATACATTATATTGCTTTTGTAGGATATTATAATTTGTGTCAATTTTCCAAATCAAAGCTATGCATAAATATCAATTTTATTTCATTTCCAGGTTTTCTTCTGTTAAGACTATAAAAACAATAATTTATTTTGATTTTTAATTTCCTTATGCATGTTTTTAAAAAGAGTGGTGCTTTTTCTTAAATGCTATGATTGTCTCTGTATTGTGAAATAGCTTCATTAGTCTATATTGCTGGTATATGTCCTCAGTCTCCTTGGAGGAAAACTAGCTTTCTAGTAGCCTGTGTGCTTCTCTTGTATTAACAAAAATTCACCGATTTCTCTCAACCTTCCCTTTAACTAAAATGCAATTAATGGAATTTAATATTCTTGTGACTGTCAGGGAGTAGAAAGAGCGGTAAGCAGTCACTACTTCTACCAGAGTGAGTCTGTTTTGTTTTATTCCCTGATTTAGGTGATTGTTGTGAAACCTGTTTCCTGAGCTATGATTCAGAGCATTTAGAATTCATCTGCCCTATGTGTGCAAGTCAATGTTTTCAAACCTCACAGTTATGAGCCCATCGTGTCGGTCTCCAGCCTTGTGTCTGTTTTGCTTTACATAGAGTTTACGTACATAAAGTGCTTATGTTTGATCTTCAGTGTCCCTGACCATGAAACTTGCCATAAGACCTCATATTTATCCTTGGGTTCTTCATTGACTAATATCTTCATCGCATCTAACTTCCAACATCTAAAAAAAAAACCCTCTAAAGGAAGTTGTCCCCATCTGAACAACACATTTAAAAGGTATTGGTGAGCATTTGCCTGGCTTTGTTCAGGAAAGAGGCTGTGAGCTCATCATCTATATCACCCATTATGATGACCACAGCTCTCTGACCTTAACTTTATAGCACATGGATGTTGCATGATGTATAACTGTGAGCAAGGAGGACTGTGTATTGTACATTAGTTTGTAAAACTGGATTTTTCCTCTCCTGTGTGTTTGTGTGGGGGAGAGGGGTTGTACGTGTGTGGGTGTACACGTGTATGCATCAGGTGGAGGCCAGAGGTCAGCATTGAGTGTCTTTCTCAGTTGCTCTCCACCTTAGTTTTTGGGACAGGGTCTTGCTCTGAGCCTAGAGAAGTTGATTCAAGTAGGTTACCTGCCTGCAGTTCTTCAAGATCATGTCTCCACCTCTGAAGTGCTGGGATTATAGGAGGGCACCGCCATGTCTGGCTATCACATATACACTGAAGATCAAACCCCAGGCCTTCATGTGTGTGTGGCAAGCCCCGTATCCAATGAGTGTGTGTATATATAATCCCAGCCCTGAACCTGATTCTTGATGCAATGAGAAAACTACACATCTGTCACTACTTTCCCTCTCAATACACTAAAGAAAATTACATTAATTCTCATATGATATGCAAATATCACTAAAAATGAAAACATAGCTGTTTAAACTGCATTTTGTAGCATAAATTCTGAGCCCATATAACTTAAATAACAGCAATTTTAAAATGTATTATTGTTTTGCCTTTCCAGGACTGGTAAATGGATTTACTGGTTTCAAAGAGGAAACACTGTTCAATTTAACAAATCTGAGCACAACAGTAGAGTTTAATTGAACACAGCAAAATTGGGAAAGAGAACCCAATTCCATCTCTTACCTTGGTTTAAAGGAATAATTTTCAAAATTCTCAACGTTCTTACAATTTTAAGCAGTGATATGGAGCTTATAGGTGAATACCTTACGATAATCCTGTAGAGATAAATTTAGAGTTGTTTAGTAGTGATATTGAGGCTATGCTACTTATCTTGGCTTCTTTGTTCTCTGAAAGTTATTTTTAAAATTGTATGTGCATTCATGTTCCTTGCTCACAACACTCCTTCTAAAGATAGCTTTATTATTGATTGGAAGACAAAAATTACTCCTGAGCCAAGTGGCTGGGTAAAAATTAACCTATAAGCTCTAGTTAGGAATTTATTACAAATTGGTTCAAAATATTCTAAATCGCATGTGGAATTTGCTACTTTAGGTTCAAAACAATTTTGCTATCTTAAAAAGGACAATTAAAATTTAAAAAAAAACTAGTAGCAGGGTTTTTTGTCAGGAATGAGATGTGTCAGATATGAAGAGGTTTGGGGTTGCAGTGATGAAGTTGATGATGAAGGTAATGGTGGTGGTGGTTACAGTAAAAGACAGGATGCATGTCAAGTAAAGGAGCCTACCCTGCATCTAGAAAGCCACATTAAAAATGGAACATCCATCAGTAGTACTATCTCTGTCATGGGGGAGATATTTAATATTTATTACCATAATTAACTCAGTTACCAAGTGAGGATACTGTTATTTGATTCAGTGGACTTTGGGGGAGAATGAAATGGAATAATATATTCAAGGTTCCTAGACTTGCAAATGACACATCGTGAGGGTTCCCTGAGTGCTAGCTAGGCTTAGCCAAAGGTTATGAGGCAGCAACAAGAACAACAGAAATAATAGCAGTAATCCTGGTAATAAGAGTGATAATATTTACAGTGATATTAGCTATCGTTTTTGACTCTTACCGTATGACAGACACTGGGTATATTCTTTGCAAACATTATTTTAAGAAAAAAAATAACTAGAAACTTTGAATAGAATGATTTAAAATACTTTAACAGAAATTTGTGACATTTAGTTTCCATATGTACAAAACAAAATGCAATCAATAGAAGTATTGAAGAGCTAGACACATCATTTGCATTACACACAACACTTTGGAGAATGTATGAATGTTTAAATACTTTTCTCAGATATTTAGTGTATTCACTGCTCTCAAATCATGTGGCCAAATGGATGTTGATTCAGGACTGAACTTCAAACATGCTGGAATCCTCACTTGAGGCATGCTGGTGTTCTATACCCCAAAACAACCACAAAATGACATACAATGCACACTTAAAAACAGGCCACTTCTCAAGATGGAAAAGAACCTATTCCAAACAGCATTGTGAATTTTAAAAATATTTCTAATTAGGTTGCATTAACATATTATTAGTCTGATTTTTTGTTAAGTTTCACAACTCAAATTATACTTTTTATGAAGTTTTATGATCTGTATATTTCTGAAATATGAATGTAATTTCAGCAACATTTTAACAGATACTATTTGTAGAAAGAAAAATAAAAGAAAAATACATAATACATAATTCCTTAGAATTATGGAGTATAGTGTTATTAAACACAGTCATCATGGTTCAGTTGTTCCAA
Source organism: Zapus hudsonius (assembly GCA_004024765.1). Lineage (NCBI taxonomy): Eukaryota > Metazoa > Chordata > Mammalia > Rodentia > Dipodidae > Zapus > Zapus hudsonius. The sequence continues at coordinate 31,201 of PVHP010006378.1, read as the reverse complement.
AGACAAACTTATTTATACAAAGATATAAATAATTTTATTTCTTGCAAAAATATATAAAAGCAAATTGGACCGATTATTTGAAGTTCCAAATAATTTGTATTCTAAACATAAGTACAATATTAAAATACTTTCTTTATGCATATACTTAGTGTGTACAAATACATAAAGTCTTATAAACACAGGTCATTGTTTAGCAGTGTTTTATTTGGGGTCTGATTGAGTGATAAGACCTATTAAATTCTCTGAACCTAATCAGGGGGAAAAATTTACCTAAAAACAGAAATTCCATGGTGAAAAGGCATCTCTGTGGCCAGGGTCTGAAAATATTCTGTGACAACAACTCTTCTCTATACAGTACTTGTACTTGTTGAGAGGCAAGATGGTAAATTTTAATTTACAAATAAGTCACATGTTAAGTCAGTGATTGGATGAATATTAGAAAATCGGTGTAACAGAAATAAATAACCAATGATCAATAGTTTTGCTGCTGGGGTAAACAAAAAATTAAATTAAAAAATTCCTATGGATAATTCACCTTTCTCCATGTGTGGAAAGAAAGATCACTGGAAAGAAAACAAAAGCTCTTAAAATATATTAAAACTCATCACACTAAAAAAAAAAAAACTTGCTTAGCCAAAGATTAAGCTGTTTATAATTTGAAAAACTACTCACTCAAACAAAGTTATACTGAAGTCGAGCCAGTTCCATAGATCCCCGAGGAATGAAAAAGGTCCTGTCCCTATACCTCTTGCAATGACTTTCACAAGTATTTCAAATGTATAGACTCCGAGCAATGTATTTCTGCAGAAAAATTCATATAAATATTAAAAGTGATTACATTTTCAACCCTAATACAATCTGACTCTCTCTGTTCCTCTCTGATTACAAATAAATAAATAAAAATACTTTTTAAAAGTCATTTAATACAATATGCTTATGCTCTTTTATCTGGTATTTGAAAATAAATTGTCAGAAAAGTGAAAATATGTGTGTTGGGTAAGCTAAAAACAACCAAACAGATAGAAATCAATCTAGATTGTGCCAAGCTAGTCCAGTACTTTCCATAGGTATTATATGATGCCTGTCTGCTAGCACTAGTTAAAAAATTCAAAAAACAACTTCTTTCAACAAGTATTGACTCTCATAGGTTATAGTCTTTTTACACTACTTAGGTAAATTAAAAAAATATCAAATTATTCCACCTAAGGATTGCAAATAATAAAGGAAGTGCGCACACACCCATTTAATATACTTATGTTAAATTGTACACGCATACATGTGCAGGTACATATACATGTACATTCATAATAATTTTGTTGGTAAGTCAGTGTCATAGTTACCTTCCAAAGTCAACAAATTTTAAGAATTTTAATTCTTATTTATTAAATTTAAATTTTAAGAATTGAGATAAACCTCAGAATATAACTTTAAGAAAGCATTCCTTTCTACAATGTTTAATGAACCTTTCAATCAATAAAATTTACTATAAATCAGACTATACAGATAACTCAGGAGAGAGAAGGAAAGAAAGTAAAAGGAATGATATCTTAATGATTGGAAAGGAATAAAACTTTGAAAAAGAAATCAGAACTGTGGTTGTAATGGTAGAGGCCAGGAACACTGGAATGTTATATTAATCATCAATAATGAAAGCACCACTTTCATGATACAACGGCATGTACATGTAGCAAAAGATTTAAACATTTATATTACGTTAACTTAATCTACTAAGTGTTGCCTATTTAAATCTAATTAAGATCCAGGAGTGGTGCACAACTACAGTTCTATCTCTAAGGAGGATGAGCAAGGAGGATCCTGAAATCAAGAACAATGTGCAATATAGCAAGATTGTGAGTCAACTAAAAAAAAATCAAAGAATAATGAAAGAGCAAGAAATCCTGAAATTGGTGAAAATACATATCTGTATATTTGTTTTCTTTGGAACATTCACTCATATATACATACATATATAAGTACTACAACATGAACCACAACATATCATTATATACACAATATAAATATTAAATGGTACCATTTTTAATCTACTACATATTATTTCATTTAATATACTGTAAAGAAAATATTAAATATTAAACACAATATCTATTACGTTATGTTTAATAAGATCACATAACTTACTCTACTGCTGGTACCCATTGTGGCTGGTCGTTCAGGGACATAAGTATGCAGTCAGTGAGGACACTCATTAAAATTAGCAACCGGAAAAAGGTAGATTCGAGTCAAGGAATAATGAATAATAAATGACATGAGGATAGTTCCATTTCTAGGAATTGTATTTATAGGTAAAAGGGACAAAATAGGCTTGTAAATGTTGAAACTATATGTATGATTCTCATCGAAAAGAATCTTTGTTAATTTTTGCTACTATTTTATAAAAAGAAAAATTAACAAATCATCATACAGGCTTCAATATAGCATGTCATACGATATCAATGAGGAAGACAAGAGCTCTGCAGCAGGGGTGGAATAATGAAACACTTTGCCTTTCAAACACCATCAGTGAGCATTAGGAAAGGATATGGATGCACCAAAACCTTGATGGTCGTTCCTCTGATGGAGTTGAAAGGAGACAGTGTGCACAGGATGGAGACTGCATTGAATCTGAATATTATTCTATTTTTATTTAATATCATGAAAGTCTGAAAGAAAGAAAATATCAAGTGCAATCAGTCTGCGGAACTATGAAACGTGTGATTACAGACCATTAGTTTAGATTTTGCCATTCGTCTCATGTTTCTTGATAAATAATTACAAGTTTAAGTCTAAAGAGTTTTTTATATTTTCACTCTTATTAAGGCTATCTGATTTTTAAGATTAGTTTTCTTTTATGAGTCTTGTACTTGAAAACTTTATATTCCATACATCACATCACCAGGTCTCCCACAGAACTAAGTTAAAAGGAAGAACACTACTTTTGGATGGTGCATGGTGTTGCATTTAAAAGTACCAGAGGTAATGTACTACATTTCAGATTTCATGAATGTAATAATTAGTTTTATGTCAGAGCAAATAAAAGTTGAGATTATAATAATGAAGAACAGATATGCTAAAATATCACATTGATCATTCACAATTATCCATTAAAATATTATTAATCCTTTGATATCCTCAAAAACCTATTTAGAAAAAAACCTAATATAATGTAAGCCCAAGAATTTGGTCTATTAGAGCATTAAATTGTAATAAATGTAACAAAATGTTCATGGGTATGATTATATATATGTGTGTCTGAATGTTTATGTATATGAATATGCGAATGGATATGTGGGCATCTTTATATGTTTGTATGTGTATTCATACTCATTTAAAGTATAGATACATATATATTTACTATGCAATTTTGTTCAGTAAAAATATTCATTGGGGGCATAAAAATATTACAAATTGCCTTTGAATGCAATTCATTGGTAGACAACTCAGCCCTCAGTTCACTCTAGGTTTGACCTCCAGCACTGTCAAAAATATTAAATAGAGTAAATATTGTGTATATTGTGGGATAAAGTGGTATTATACTAGAACATGAAGTACATAATGTTATGAGATAAATACAATAAGCTGTAGTTATAATTATATAAAATATTCTCATTCTATCGTCAATTGAACCTAGGGCTTTGCACGTGCAGATAAGTCCTCTACTAAGCTATATTCCTAACCCTTATTTTTCAAACATTTTATTTTGAGACAGAGTTTCATTAATTTCCCAAGCAAACTTTATATATGTGATCCCCCTGCTTCTACCAACTGAATAGCTGGAATTGGAGGCCTGGCTTTCCATAATCATATATAATAATCTATTATATGATAAATAATTCTTGGATGAGTGCTTATTGATCTTTGTATGTGTAGATACATATAGAAAAAGAAATTACTTCATGTAAGTGTATATTAGTGAACATTTTATGAATGTATGTTCTAATTAGAAATTACACCATGCTACAATTCTTCATTAAATATAATTCGACATGTGTTAAACAGGTTTAACATGTGAAAATGTCTGTACTGTTTTTGTAGTTATTTTCCTTCATTCCATTTTAAATGCAGAAGAAAAAAATAAAAGCAGTAGAGCCAAATAAAATAAAAGTGATTTAAAGTATGCTCTCAATGTCAGGCTTCAAGGAAGATGTAGTATATGTGTCATTGTGAAAGAATGAAAAATCTTAAATGCAATGAATTCCCAATTGTAAATGCTAAAATTGTTTTACTTATTTTACAATTCTTTCCATGCTACCTTTTGAGAATAAGTCAAACATAACTCAGCTATTTAAATAACATGTCATTGCAAAGAGAACACTCTTACATAAAGTCATCTTTGTTGTTTTGAATATTAGGTGTTTTATACTCATGAAGACTGTGAGTGATTCTGGGCTTCATACTTAAAAAAATAACTTTGATTCTACCTGACACCATGTGACAAAAATTGAATACCAAGAAATGTGCAAGATACTTATTCTCTAAATAATAATCACCCATAAAAAGTAGCTGATGCAGGTCTTAATTTTTGCAGCCTAGTTATTATTAAATAAAAGTTTTGAAAGAACTTTTGGTCTTGTCTTCAGTAACAAAACTTCCATGCTTGCCATGTATATCATAATGCAGAGTGTTCAGAGTCCTGTTGTGTTATACTTATTCTTAAGAACACTGCCCCCATCAACTCATATGACTTAACTTGACTGCTAAAATAATTTAGATGAAGATTTAATTTACACTACAACAGAAATGCCCACAGGATTGTACAGTTCATATTTTTGCCCTAAAAGGTATTATTGTAGCTGTACAATAAAAATTACTGTTTTTTTCTCCATAGATATTCATTTGATTTGATATCACCATTAAATAATATCATAGTGATCATTACATGCAAATTTCAAATTACATTTGTCTATTAGGCTAATCCTCATCTTCCCCAACTTTAATATTTCATGTCAATTTTGTCAGCGTTCATCAAAGCTATAACCTTGATATTTCTCATTACTCAAATCCTGCTATTTCCCAGGTTTGTGATTTCTTTCTTTTGAGATAGTGATGACTGTGATCATGCCTCTGAGCTCCAGGTCTCTCTCTCTCTCTATCTCTCTCTCTCTCTCTCTCTCTTTTTCTCTCCTCTTTCTCTCCATTTTATGATCCAATATATTCATTTTAGAAAGCTGCTAGATTAGCTATTTTTAAAAGCCTCATTCACCCCATCAGTCTTCTGACCACCACATTAAATCCAAGTTGACATCTCCATTATCACATCTTCTTTCCCACAATTGGCAGCAAAGCTAAGTTTCCAGTAATAGCATCAACCTTTCCATTCCCCATTTTAGAATAAGTCCTGGTTCTTCTCTGTCCTTTGTGTTCTGATACCTTTACTAAATGTGATGTATTCTCAAATCTGTAACTCAAATAAATTTACTTTTTTAAATGAAGACTCCTTTAGCTTCATCAGTCCACAGAGAGTTCTGTCTTCTAATGAAATAATTTACATATGTGGAGTTTTGTGCTTGTTCTCAGTCTATGCCTACTGTCAAGTGTTCCTGTAGATGAGACCAGTGTGCATATGTTTCTATATGAATGAAGGAAAGATAAAAACAGGTTCATCGGTAGGCTGCTTTAATTACTGTCCATAGTATAGACATTTTATGGTTACTTTGAAATCGGTAACCACAAAAAAAAAACAAAAATTAGAATGCTTCCATAAAATAAATCACTTATATGAAGGAATCTCAGTACAAATAGTCACAAGTAACCAACACAAAGAATGCAATCATACATTATATCTCTCTCAATTACAATATTTAAAATGTGCATCCCCAAAGAAAATACATTGTGCAGTGATGTCATTCAGCAGTTAAAGTTACTTACTTGCCTACAATTCAATAGGAACTTAAAGCAATCCCCCAACAAAATAATTGTGCAGTAGCTCTTTCTCTCTTCTTCTCTGTGTCTTATCCCTAGTACATTTTTTTTGCATGGGATACTGTAATTATAATATAATTGCAATGATCACAATCAATCCTTACATTTCTCTTCACATAGTAGTATGGATCTACATCCTCCAAGGGTTCAGACACCATTCCACGGGGAAGCTTTCCATAAATAAATGGAAGCTCTTTTCCAACTTCCAAATCTGGGCTTGGTTTTAAGTCTTCCTCTCCATGTTCATCGCTGTGCTTTTTAGCGATGTGCTGTTTGATTAGGTCAAGAGACTCTCTTGTGAAAGGGACAAGACCCTTTGTTTCCGGGGAAGCCAGCATTTCCAAATTTGTACCTGGAAGAAAATAAGACCCTTTAATTTTATATAAAATATGGGTATAATAATAAAAAATAGTTGAAAATGTTAGGATATGAAAAAGAGAAGCCAGACAACTGAAGGAGTGCATTTAATAAACACATTCCTGAATTTTGTAGATACATAAGATGTGCTTAGCATCATACCTCATTTGAGATTTCCTTTAGTGTTCCTTTGGATGCTTCTAATTTTACTAAAATTGACCTTTCATTTTATCTACTCCAGTAAAGGAGCTCGAAGATTGTTAGAGATTTTTACTTTATTCTGGTCAAATGCAATTATTTTACATGTACTGTCTATAACTCTTGTCTAGTCTCATCTTTACTAAATAATTATCATTGTGCCTGGGCCTTGTCCTTGTTTGTATATTTCCATTTAGTTTCTGTAATCAAATCTTAGTAGGAGTCTTATTATTATTTTCATTTGTTGACATTAGGATAAAACCAGAGCTTTGATCATGGTTGGTAATCACTACTGAAATATAACCCCAGCATTATGTGTCATATTTTAATCAAAATTTTAATTCTTATATCCTTAAGATTCTACCTTTATCTTCTATTTCATGAATGTATAAAGTTGTGTTACCTTCTGTAGTGGCTTAAATGTGTGGCCCCATAGACTCAGGCTTGAATCTTGAGTCTTCAGTGGGCAGAGCCTTACTGGGAAGAGGAATGTACCAAGGGCAAATCTTAGAGTCCAGGACAAGGCGTGTTTGGGGGAGGAACTTAAGCCCAGCTCTAAGGTGTGTGGACCAGAGTTGGAGCTCTGGCTGTTGTGTAATGCTGGCTGCTGCTGAAGTCTCTCTGTGACGATCTATGGATGTGAATGAGCTTCTTCCACCATAACAAAGCCTCCCATGGACTCTGTAAACTTGAAACAAACCCTTTCCTCTCACAGGCTGCTTCTGCTCGGGTGTTTATCCAGAAACCTGAAGCTGACTGCAACACCCTCTGAATATGAATATCACCAAATACATTTCTTGAAATATATTCTTGTCCTAGAAGCTTATGTAGAAATTTAACAATGGCAGGAACTGCAAAGACAAAACTAAATTCCGTTTCTTTCGTCATGACAGTCACACCTTAGCTTCGTTGCCATTTTTGAAACAAAAAAAAACCAAACATATTTAAGCCTTAATAGCTAATCATGATATTTTTCTTTCTGTCATCAATCTTTGTCTGCATAACATAATTTTCTTGAAATAATTATCCATAGTATCTTGTAACTGTTTTTTTTTCAGTCATAAAATAATAATATATATGGGCATAGTGTGCAGAACAGTAATTTGCACATAATAGGTATACAGTAAATATAAATACCATTTGTGATAGGATCTAATATGGTAGAATAGTGGACCAAATCTAATAGAATAATATGTGATAGCATTGCATATAAGCCTTGGAAGATTACTAAAACTACTTGTAGATAACTCATCTACAAAGATAAAAGTGTAAAAATATATTTTTTATAAGAGAAAATTATCAAGGGGTTTATCTAATAGTAATTAGAATACAAATCAATACTGTTTTGTGTCTGCCAATAACACTATGATAACCTTTGCTTGTATTGACAGAAGATGAAGGGGGAAGTCTTTCTCTAGTCAGTGCTAATACATCAGCATGTGCCTGGAACACCAAATGCAAGAAGAATATCTATTAAAGTCAAATGAAACCATGCAGAAACTAGTTAAGGGAATCTAGGGTTGTGCCATAGAGACACAGAAAATATGTGTTTGTGCACTTGTGTCCAATGTCTAAATTGTCTCATGGAAGAGAAGCTGGGCTTCCCTATTGTTCCAATAGGAAGAAATTGAATCAATGAGCTGATCTCAAAATAGACTTGGCTCAAGATCATGGTTGTCTAAACAGTCAAAAAATTGAATGAGTTGATTTGGACATTAAACCTTCGTCTTAAGCAGCCAAAAGAAGCATGGAAATATTGATATTGGGTGAGATATTGCAATGGATACAAATATTGATCAGGAATATCAATGCTTTGTAATTTTGGAACAATTTAATGTTAAGATCTTATGATTGAATTTGTTGTAGAGTGTCACATGATCTAAAGGTTTGGCCTAAAACTACTAGGTCAATAAAGCATTGAATTAACATAAACCAATGTATCTTCAGGGCTGGAGAAATGGCTCAGTGGTGAAGGTGCTTGCCTGCAAATCCTTACAACCTTGATTCTATTCCCCAGTTCCCACATAAAACCAGATACACAAAGTGACACATGCATCTGGAGTTTTTTTTTTTGCAGCAGCAGCAGCAGCAGCTGGAGGCTCTGTCACACCGATTCTCTCTACCTCTCTCTGCTTGCAAATAAATAAGAAATAAGAATAAATAAATATTTTTAAGAAAAAAAATTATCTTCAGGGGCTTCACAGATGGTGTAGTAAGAATGATTCCTGGACAACCATGAAGGCCTGGGGAGGCCTTAATTCCCTAATACACACATAAACAGCTGGGTGTGGCCACTTACACTTCTGTAACACCACCCTTAAGGGTAACAGAGCACTGAGAATCACAGGTACTCATGAAAAACAGTATGATCCTGAATCAGTTAGATATTCCATCTCAAGGAAACCCATCAGTGAGTAATGCACCTGACATTTTCCTCGGTCCTATGCAGGCATAAATGGAGTGACACATCTGCACCTACATGAGCATACACACTTAAAATGCACATAGTGTGCACACACAAAAACCATGTTCTTTTTTTCAGATTCAAAAGAAAATGTTTTTGAGATCTAATCTCATTATATTCCTCAGATTGGTCTGAACTCACAATCATCTATCGTCTGTTTAAAGAGCAGCTGGTTGCAAGTGTGTACCACAACCCCCGACATAAAAATAATTCACAAACCTTTTATTTTTAGGAATCACTTTTGATGGATAACCAACATCACTAAGGTTATGTATGTTAAGAATATTGTTCTCACAGAGGTGCTTTCAGAAATGGAAATAGTCTAGACCCTCTTCACCATAACATCAAAATTCAGTTTTCCAGTCTGCTTTCTTATTGTATAGCCCCAAAATACTCTCTCTTTTCTGTATTGCTTCTTAGTAAAATATTCCCTGACTCATTTCACTATGGACTAGCTATGTGACTACAATAAGATCTCCTTCATCTTTCCACATTGGTAAAATTTGTAATCCCTCATATATCTGTAATGATGTGGTGATCCAAACAGATGACACAGAAGTCATGGGCCACTCTAGAGACTTCTGCAGGACTCATTTTCTCTTCCCTCCAAGTCACTTAGCCCAGGAAACTCTTGGAGTGATTTCTTTGACGGTGAGTGAAACTATCCTGTTTTGTGGACTAGAAGAATAAATAGGGTTGCACAGCAATGCATGCATTTATCAATTGGAGCTGGCATACATCTGACGTCTAGACGGTTGAGTGCAGGCTGAATTATTAATCATTGAAACATAATTCAGTAAAAGCATTTCTGTGGGGAAAATTTTAAAATACGGCCCAAGTACTGTACTTTCCAATGAGCTACCTTAATACAGCACTAAGGCTTGGAAAACAAAGATTAATAGTTAATCCATCCATTAGCCTGCCTTTCTAAAAAAAACTGAAAAGCTAAAGTAAATTTTTGGCAGTAATTATATCACATTCAATTCAGATGTATACTCTTAACAAGTTCCAATTGTAACAATATTTTATATCTGTAGCTGAAGTGAACGGCATTTATTTTGGATATTAACTGAATGTTGAAGAACCATTAGAAGTTTGGGGTAAATTATTATAGAAAATTATTCTCCCTAAATTTTGACTTTGAATAAGTAGCAAAATTTATTAGATTATTATGACAATTGTACTTTTGGCCACACTTAATGAGGAACTGCCATTTCTGTTTAACATTATGTTTTCTTCCACAGTGCCCTGGCCATGATCAATTTCCAGATGATGAGAAGCTCATGCAGTCCTTGACTTCCCCATTGTTGAGCAGCTGGGTGGTCAGTGGAGACCTATGCTTCAACTGTTGTGCTTCAACCTGAATTTGGTGCCTGAGAAGGTGGCTCTGGAAATAAAGGTGCTGCTTACAAAGCCTTACAAGCTGGATAAAATTTCCCAGTCAGCCACATAAAGTGGGACAGATTTTCATTTGCCTTGGCAAGAGAACTTGCTGTACACACACACACACACACACACACACACACACACACACACACACACAAACGCATGCGCACGCATGCAATGAAATGCACCAATTCAAGATTATAATTTGGATCCAGAGACAGATTGGCATTCCAGCAATGACTTTCATTGATTTCAGGGGAACAGCAGAAAGCCAGGGAAAGTGTCCAAGCTGCATGTTTGTAGGCTTGAGGCTGAAGTGATTTTGTCACTTGATACTGGGTATGGTTTTGGGTAATAGTGTTTAATCTACCACATATATTTTCCAATGCTGCTTTTATTGTTGCTTTGAAGTCTAATTTGAAGCATTGGTTTGATGTAGCATCTATACAAAAAAGAGAGAAACTTGTTTCAGAATATATACAAGTTATTCAGTAAGTGACACAGTTTGTGGAAAATGGTTTTCCTCCAGTATTTTTAAAGTTAAGACTTGGCACTGTCTCTCTGTCAGTCATTTTAATCAATCTGCATACCCTACCAGCCATTGTTTCTTTCTCTGTCTCTGTCTCTCTCTGTCTCTCTGTCTCTCTGTCTCTCTGTCTCTCTCTCTCTCTCTCTCTCTCTCTCTTGTTTTTTTGAGGTAGGGTCTTACTCTAGCCCAGGCTGACCTGGAATTCACTGTGTAGTCTCAGGGTGGCCTTGAATTCACAGCAATCCTCCTACCTCTGCCTCCAGAGTGCTGGGATTAAAGGCTTGTGCCACCCTCCAGGCTGTTTCTCTTTTCCTTGTCACAATTTCCATAAAAAAATTTTACTCACACAGATCTGGCTTTACTTTTTCTGTACAACATTTTAAATTTGAGTATTTTCTGCCTGTTATGCTGGGAAGCAGGATTCTGCAAAGATTTTTGTTTTTTCTCTTTTTTTTTTTACTCTAATCTTTTGGCCAGATGCAGAACTGAAAAGTTCTATTAACATGAGCTTCATTCTCTTCTTGCATCCAAATACATTTCTAAGTGACTTATTCAAATGTCAAATAAAATTTTTAAATGTGAAAAATAAATATTATAAAAGTAAACATGAGCCATCTCTCCAATCCAAAGCACAGAAGTGTTCTAACTAACAACCTTTTAAAATTTGTATGTGTGTATGTGTGGTGTGGTGTATTGTATGTGGTGCTTGCATGTGTGTGTATACAACAGATACACATGAGTGTCACAAGCTTGCAGAGGTCAGAGAATAACTTTGGGTCCCCTTTTCCATTGCTCATCTGTACTTCCATAAAACATGCTTTTGCCCTCACCCTGGAGCTGCAATTTCTGTGTGCTTGTTTTTGTTTTTCCCAATGATTCTCAAATGTCTGTCCCCTCATGGACTGAGGTTGCTAACATACATGGTCAAACTTTTTATATGAAGACTGAGGAATCTAATTCTGGCCCTCTGAGGCCCTCATACTTAAGCTCCAAGTGCTCATCTCCCAAGACACCTAGTAATTTTTGTAAATTGAGAAACTAGTCTTATTTCCTGGCATTTATAAATAACATTTACACAATCCAGGTTTTTTTACATTTTATTTATTTATTTATTTATTTATTTATTTATTTATTTATTTATTTATTTATTTTCTATTGTCCATAATGAGTTATATTGTTTAGTGGGCCAACAATGAGTTGTTATCCCCAATTCCTCATTGCCCCCCTCCCTTTTTGATCATCCCAAAATAGTTAATAATAATAATAATTTTAATGACCAACTGGAATGCAGTGATGTTCTTGAACAGTTTTCAAACCTCAATGAGCTCTCTTTCTATAGTTTCTTCTAAATTATTTGTATTTCTTTTATATTCAGATTTTCGTAATTTATTTGTATGAATATCAAATTGTTTGCTTCTACTTTCTCTGTTACTAATTGTTGTAACTTACTGTATTTGAATGTGGTGATAGGCTGGGAAAGGCAGCCCAAGATATCTACTAACAAAAATATCAGCTGTCCTAACAAAGGTCTGGCTCTTTAGAAACTCCTTCCTCACTGCACTTGTGTGTTGTTATCATCTTGTCCTGATATGGCCTGAAGGGTTGATGTTGATGGATGATGACTCCCAAGTAACTAAGGTATTACATGCTTCTGTCTAGGTTCCCAGATTCTATTCGGATGTAGGAGAAGCAGATGATGCTTCTTTTATTGTAAGTGAGATCCGAATCTGTCACAATTATTACATAGTGACTTCAAGTCTCAAAGGTAGACTATTTTATGTAGGTAGGCTTAAAGGAGACAGCTGGTCAGATCTAACATATAACAGGAAATATTCATGTGTGCCTGTGAGGACACAAGCCTTGGTTCTGGAAATCTGCTCATGTTCACCTCATTCGTTGATATTTATTTGACATTTCTGGAGTTTTCTTCCTCAAGTGTGGCTATAACTTTCTCTATTCTAACCCTTTTTCTTGCTCTTGAGATGATTTTTCTTTGCTACATAAATGACTTCAAATATATAACTCTTATCTTTGGATTCCTTGAAATCATATTTTCCTTATAGTTCAACAAATCTTGGCTATGGCTCCCCACTGTAATGGCCTGATCTAAGATTAACCTGCTCTCTGTTCAAGTTTTGCTGGCACCTGATTTCCAGATGGCTTAAATCTATCTTTCTTACCTGTTTTAACTGTTTTTCTGACCCCTTGGCATACATTATTAGGATATTCCATCTTGTAGAGAAAATTTGATTTAAAATATTTCCTATAATATAGTTATATTCACCCCAAATAAAAAATAAAGCTAGACCGGGATGAGTACTAAGATATACAGGATCCCTTGCCACAAGGACTAATACAGACAGCCCACGGAGGAGGATATACAACTGATCAGGGATGGGGAGGGGGGAATAGGGGAATTCGGGATAACAACGCATGGTTTGCCCACTAAATAATGTAACTCATTATGGACAATAAATATATAATAAAAAAAAATAAAGCTATTTTCTTTTGAGGTAGGTTCTCACTATGCAGCCCAGTTGTCCTTGAACTTGTGATCCGCCTGCCTTAGGAACCAGAGTACTGGAATGCAGATTTGTGTCACCAAACCTGACCACTTATTTTCAATAACTATATATGGTTACTTTTTAAATTTCAGCTATACTAATGTGGAATCCACTTTAAAAAGACTAATGCTGTTTGGTCTGTGTGTGTGTGTGTGTGTGTGTGACAGTAAGCTTAATCACGCTGTAATGATTTTTATATAATTTTATTAGTTGATTGATACACACAGTATTTGTATATATTTATAAGGTATAATACGGTGTTTTGATTTTTGCACATTGGATTTTTTTGAAATACATATAAGATGATAGCTATCATATCATATTACAATAGCACTAGAAACATTAATAAAATAAAGTCACAAAGTTTAAGGAAAACAAGTGACAAACTTGTAAACAAATTGAAACTAACTTTCACATTTTGTTCCTTCATGAAAATAATTAAAAACTTAAAAATGAAAATTATTCCAAACATTGTTGGACCTAGACTCTATAAATTGTCAAATTGTCCAGAATTCTGAGAATAAACAATGTCTGTCTTTTTGACAGAGGAAGCAGTGTGTGGTGTTAACATTCATGATGGCATTGTCATTGGGCATCAGAAGTTTAAATCAAACAGTGTCAGATAAGCAAACAGAATCTTCCTGGCTGCATTTGATTGCAAATGTACCAGAGCAAGGAGTATAAAAGTCTAATGGAGGTCAACCCCAGGGAGGAATACATGTCCATGGGGTAGCATCCTTTCTGTGCTTTCCCAGGAAATGGCAGGATGACCATGATAAAGTCAGCAGGATGGGAATTTGCTAAGAACATAGTTTAAAACTTGTTTTAGCTTGAATGTTCCTATCTCAGTCTTTGAAGATAGCAAGGTCTTTGTTTCCTTACCAGTGACCCTGTGAAAGCACTTTAACTCAGCATTCCAAACTGCTTAATGTTCCCAGTGCCTCAAGATCCTAAAACTTCTATGGTTTTGTGAAATTGGAAAATCCTTTGATATTTCTGAGTTATTCCCTGTTATCTCACTTCAATGACCAAGTTGTAAAGCAGCCAGGATTGTCCTAGCATTCTTTCTGATAGACCCAGCCTGATAGATACTCAGCCAAAAATTCCTGTAGAGTGATCACATTAGGATCAATAAGGCTATTAGATCCTCAGCCAAAAGTTCCTGTATAATGGACACATTAGGGTTCAACAAGTAAAGAACCCTCTGTTACTTCCCAGGAGAACACAAAGGAGGCTCTGTCAGGCTAGTAGATTGATATAACTTGCCCTTCTTGAAATCTTTTATTCAACTGACTATTCTGAGATACAAGACCTGACTTATTTCTCCAGAGTTCTTTAGAACCTCTTAGATCTGCTGGCTTTGCATGAATCTATGTAGTGCTGGATTCCTTAGGACCCCTGCCCCTTGCTGCTCAGTTGTAGGACAGAAGAACTAAGGCCAGAGGTTCTGAAAACTTACCATTTTTTTTTCCTTTTAACAGAGGTTATAGTCTTATATCTCCTCTCCCCAGGTCCCACCCTCACTGCCCTGACCCCTATCCTCAGCAGGATTGTTGGTGTTTACTGTTAGGCAACTAAGGTCTTAGTCTTTGGGGGGGCACAAGTGTGGCTTGGGATATTTCTACCCACCCTGTGGTTCTTAAAATCTTCCTGCCCCCTCTTTCACAATGGTCCCTGAGTATTGGTGGGTCTGTTAGCAGTCTAGTTTAGTGTTGAGTTTTCTGTAGCCTCTAGGCTGAAAATTTATCCTGGATGATCAATCAGACAGAAGTGCTTTGACCCAACTGCCCTATAAGCCATAAGTCTCTAACCCCTGTTCTGGTTCTGCAAATTTGACAAACATAAAAATCATCCATAATGTGCTAAGACTCTGGGAGGCTGACTACATGTGTCTCCATGAATCCTGGAGCCTCTCAGAGGACAAAATCCTTCCAGGATCAACACCTGGTACTAAGAACTGCTGCTTATGTAACTCATAGCCCTCCATCCCATGGAGGATTCTGGCAATCCCATTGAGGAGGGTTCTCAGTGGAATAGGGGCAGGGAGGAGGGAAACATGGGTACCAACACAAGACTTGTACACACAGAGTTTCTACTTATTAATAATAAAAAATTAATTAATTAATAAAAAGTCAATGCTTTCTTTCCTGTTCTCATCCTCAATTGGGTTCCCTCTACTTCAGCAGAAGCTTCCAGTCATGCAGCCTGGTTGAGCAGCCTAACAACCCCAAGTGAGCACCAGGAGAACTTGCATCCTCCAATGCATCTCCAAAGGTAGTGGTGAACAAAGAACAATGTAGATAATACAGCAACATAATGTAACTTTAGGATGGCAGATTCATCAAATAAAGACATCCTAAATATCAATTTTGTGCAGACATGATGGGATAAAGCAATTTCTCACTTATCAGTTTTCAAATCAATTTAAATTAATTTATTCAATATCAGATATGGGCTGCACATCGTGCCTATTACCCCAATACTATCCAAGTAACTGTTTAAAAGAACTGATAATCAATCCAATACGATAAGTTTACTTAGGATTGGAAAGTATGATTCAATAAGTGAAAAGAACCCAGAAGGAATGTGATTATTGGACAGAACCTAATTGTTGATTGGTAGGAACCACACCTGCTGACCAATTTAGACCAACACTTTTTATTTATTTATTTATTTATTTATTTATTTCTAAGAGAGGGAGGGGGTGGGAGCACAAGGGTCTCTGGCCACTGCAAATGAACTCCAGACACATGTTCCACTCTGAGTCTGGCTTCATTGTGGGTACTGGGGAATTGAAGCTGAGATGTCAGGCTATGTAAGCAGTGCCTTTAACCATTGAGCAATCTCCCCAGCTCCCAGCTTTGTTTTCTTAAGCTTCCTCACTGCACTGAGTATACATATCATGGTTTAATTCCATCTTTTCTATAGTCCGTGGTGATCACAGCTAAACTCTGTGAGTTAGAGTTTTTTTCCCTAAAAATGCTCCTCAGAGGGATAGAACAGAAATAATATTCAATGTGCTGCCATTTTTTCTTCTTTTTATTTTTCAGAAGTATACAAAAGAATGATTATTGGCTTTTAGAAGCAGACGCCTATGAGGATAGATGATTGAAGCTAATGAAATTTCAGAAGTCATGGATAAAATTAACATAGTGCAGTTCTGTAGAGACATAATGGAAATCATGCTACTAAATACCTTTGAAAGACAAATATAGGAAGGAATGCACATACTGGGTTCTTTCATAAATTGCAGATGAAACCTTAAACTAGTGTGAGTATTTTTCTTTTGGGTAACTTGTAAATAATCTAATTGTCATGGCTTACAAAAATTCTTATAGATGTTTAAAAAATCATATTTTCATATATGTTTGTTTTAACACACTTGTACTGACAAAATGTCTCTCCTAAGGCGATAACAGTATTGTTGTCATGGAATACTAGTCGCTAATTAAGTGGACTGGTCTGTGCTCATAAAGGGTCACAAATAAATTACTAGAATGAAAAATAAAATATTATGAACTTGCATTATTGCCTTTTAGGAAAATTTTTAAATGCTTATTTTAAGTTGACAGTTAACACTATATATAGCTATATCATGTACAATATATTATAAAGTTTATTATACATTATAGAATGGTTAAATTGAGCTAGTTAAACTGGATTAGTTCATATGGTTATTTTGTGGTGGTAACATATAACATGCATTCTATTTTCATTTTTCAAGATTATATTGTCATTAATGATTGTCACTTTGCTACACAATAAATCTACATAATAAATCAATATATTTCTCCATCTGGGTGTTATGGTTCACAATTGTAATCCCAGAACTTGAAAGGCTGAAGCAGGAGGATCGCTGTGAGTGTGAGGTCAATCTGTATTACAGTAAGACACTCTATCAAAATAATATTATATTTTGTATCTGTAATTTTGTATTTGCCAACAATCCCTCTTCCCACACTCACAACTGTTCCAGCCATTATGCTGTTTACTGATTTGGTAAGATTATCCACTTGGTACTAGGTGCATGGTGTTTACTGAGTTAGTTAGATCAACCTCACAAGGTTACATGATACTGTTTGTGTACTGTTTACTGATTTCATAAGATCATCCACACAGAGTGACAGGGTAGTATGCTCCTATTGTTTCTTTTTCTGGGAGAATGTAACAAAAGCCATATCAACAACGAAAGACTGAGAGAGTGTGAGGGAATGCAAAGAGTTATGGTTAATATTTTTATATTACTTCAATACAACTCAATGTTATGTATGGCTGAAGCCCAGAAATTGAAAGGCTACAGATTGTCATTCTGAAGATAAAGGTATCAGCCACCAAGAATTCATTAGCCATATGTCTGAATAGATACTCTTTCTTTCTCATCTTCAGTTAACTCCTTTTTGTTTTTCAGTGGATTTTGAATAGTTTTTTTTCATTTTGGTTTTGATTATTTCATGCCCAGTCTTTACCCTATTCCTGATAGACAGTTTTTCCAGCCTGACTTAATAGACTTTTGACACTTTGTTCCTGGACCTAGATTTTTCTGCAGATGTGTTATTTAGCCAAGTCAACTTATTCTGTCTTTAGGTTCTACTCTTAAATGTAGCCACTAATTCTAGACCCAGTTCTCTCACTCTTAAAACTTTCAACCTACACATTGCAAGAAAGGAATACAACTTTAGGAATAAATATAAGTAAACAACTTTCTCAAAAGTGTAAGCATACACTGATATTTTCAAATTATCTTTAATTATATATTTTTGGAATGCAATGTGATGTTTGTTCTAAGTATACATTGTGGATTGATTGCATCACTTTTATATGTATCATTCCCCTGTAGTGAGAATAGCTAGCAAATACTCTCTTAGTGATTTTGAGATATGTACTGCAATATATCACTCTAGTTACTATGCTTTGGAAAAAAATCTCTAAAACATTTTTGCTGTTTAACTGAAACTTTATACACTTGGACAAACATCACCACTCTTTCCAGTTTCCCACAGCAGCTTCTAATAACCTCCATTCTAGTCTCAATTTCTGTAAGTTCCATGATTTTACATTCCATATATAAATTATATCACATAATACAGTTGGTTCTCCTACTGTTGTTCATAGGTTCTCCACAGAAAGATTCTACCAACAACAGATCAAATATGTTCAGAAAAAACATTGCATCTTTACTGAGCATGTAAACATTTTCTGTCATTTGTCTACAAACAATGCAGTATGTCATACAGTGAAATAATATTCTACACTGTAAATAATCTATAGATTATTTGATGTATATAGAAATATACAATACATTATATATAAATACCATATTGTTTCATATGAGAGACTTCAACATTTGTAGAAGTTGGTATCCATAGGAGTCCTGGAACCAATCTTCTCTGCATACTAAGGGTGACTACATTTGTTTTCTATAACTTGAGTACTTTACTTAATATAATATATTCAGATTTTTCATGTTATCAAAAATTATATACACATAAAGAAATTAAAATCAATATTTTAAGAGATTAGCTGTATGTCCATGTTCGCTGTATGATTATTAGAATGGCAGTGTCAATCAACAAAAGAATGTGTTAAGGAAATGTAGTTAAATACACAATGGGATATTACTGCCATTTTGGTTTCATTATAGTTCTTAAATTTTTATTTCATTATTTTTATATATTTTTAAAGGATGGTCTGATAAACAAAGGAATGCTAGCAAAATTCCAAACATACAAATCCCATCTCTATCTAATATGGAACTCTTTTCAGAGAACTGAACTCCAACTGAATTCTCACTGAAAAAATAAATACTTTTTAAAACAATCAGGACCTGTGTTCTTTGCAGGTGTCTTGTTCTGAGGAAGGATGGGTTCATGTCAGCCACATCTGGAATTGCAGAGTCAATTTAGTTCTAAGAGTAGATATAGGACAAGGTCTTGAGATCAGTGGCTAAGCTCAAATCCAATAGCAGGAAGGAGCCCAAGAAAATTCCATACCTTTGAAAGCTTGGGGTGGATATATACAGGGGATTGAGTCTTGAGGAAGATGGGATTTCATCCATCTCACTACTGAGATCATGGAACTGGGGGAGGTTTTACAGAGCATGAAGGAAAACAGTCTCTTTTTATTTATGTCCACTTGAGTTCCACTATGATGACTTCATGGTTCACTAAAATCGTTGTTTCTATGAATATGATGGAAACTTCCATGCTGTGCCTGTCTATCAAAACAAGCATGCTCAGGAGAAGCAAAAATCCTTTCAGAGCTAACTATCCTCACAATCCTTGTCTGTAAGACCCTTGACCAGAAGAATCTGGTCAGAGGCTGTTTACCAGCTCAATGTGGAGGAATGCACTCTTGGCCCTGTTAGAGAAATACAATGAGAACTTGTGATGAATAGAACTTGTGTACTCTCCAGCAATGGTATGACCTTGTGCTCTACAAGTTTAGATGCCAGTAGATCTATGAAATTTTTTTTCTAAAATCTAGAATTGTCACGTTTTCTGGATTCCCAAAGACTTCTTGAACTGACTGTTTACTTCTGTTTTCAAAACTCTGTTTTTTGTTATTTTTCTCAGCACCAAAAATCTATTCTAGTTTGTTAGGAGTGAAATAAAATGTACTAAAAGCCCATGCCCTTCTTAGTGTGGAAAGAGCAACTAAAAACAGATCTCTGAAACATATTAGAGTGAGCATGAGTTAGTTTTGTTTTAAATTGGACAAAAATAGAAGCACAGGCCTTTAGGGCCAAGAAAAGAGAGAAGATATGGACCAAAGCCAGACTTAGAGAGCCTATAATCAGGTGCTTAGACCACATAGACTCTCAGATAAGTGAGAATCAAAGACTCCTAAACTGGAAGCCTCATCTTTGCATTTCAAGTACAAGAGGTGACATATTCCCTGGACACAACATATTCATTAAGGGACTATGACTTCCCAAACAGCATCACTTGATTCTCTAAATGAAAACCAAACTAACCAACCAACTAGTTATAAACCTTAAACTAACCAACTAGTTACAAACCCTAAACTAACCAGCTACTTATAAATAATAACCTAGTTAACTAGTTATAAACCTTAAAATTTTGAATTTTCACCAGTGGGAACCCAGCTTCAGGTTTCCTGTCAAAGTTTTTTGATGTTGACAACATGAGGCTAACCCCTGTCTCACCCTGTCAAAGTTATTCCTTGTTTATTGCCTGTTAGCTCCAGCAGATGGTTTAGAGAGAAATACTGCACAGACAACAGGTATATCCAGGTACTAGGGAATGACAGGAAGGAGAGTAACATGATTGATCCTGGCTTATGAAAAATCAAGGACTGAACAATAGATGGAAATCAAGATCTTAGCTCGGTCATGATGCATATGCCACCTGAAAACAACTCCAGCAGCTCTCCAGGAAAGCGTTCTCTTCAACATCAGAGAATGTTGAGGAGGTGAGATTTCAGTTATCTGGTAAGGTATCATCCACACTAACTAGTGAGAACAGGATGAAGGCAAGGGAAAATGAGAATGGTTTCCGCAGGTTTTTCCATGTTAGGACATATGACTACGTTGCTGATAGCCTGTGGGTCTGGGCAAGGACTCAGATGTTTGTAAACTGTCTGATATTGGTATTGGCTAGTGGAAATAGAGGACATGGGCTCTGAAAAATCAAGAATACTTATCCAATGGACGTTGAAGACAGACGTTAAGGCTGTAGGCAGAGGCTTGTGGGTAAGTCCCCACTTGGGACACCGTTCTCATGCCAGTAATGTCTTGGACTGGCAGCATTAGCGTAATTCTTATTTAAGGAATGGGTAAAATAGTGTGTTTTCAATTCTAATAGGTTTATTCATACATTCATCAGACTTGAACAAAATCAGTCATAGTATATAAGTTACCTTTACCACATGAGGTTTGGGGGACAGAATTCTCAATTTGATTCTTTCCAGTTCCCTATGTGAGACTGAAAAGTAGAAACGGTCTTGGGACCTGGCCATGTCATCTGAGATTGACCAGCTCCCACTCCAGAGCCTAATGTTCCATTTCAGATAGTTCTATCACTTTGAACACATGAAGGGGGGAAGGGGGATCTTCAGGTATACTGCAAAACTGTAATAGATCTCTGCAGTCAAGGTTACTTATGTCTGAACTTTGATTATTCCCATATTAAAGAACATAGCAAATAAATTTGTCAATATCTACAAGATTTGCTGGTTTATTCCAGTAACATCACACACCTAAACAAAACTTAAATCTGAAAGTAGAAAAAATGTAAAGCATATTTAAAGAATTTTCAATGGTGTTGGAATATAAATGCTAGCTGAAGTAGCATGTACTTTCAGAAGGGTGGAGATGTGCAGGGTGGAATGTGATTTCACCTGGCAAGGGCAGGAGATGCACTAGGAGTCCCGTTCCTCTGGTCATTCTAGACAGGCTACTCGGGACTCTTCCCACACTACACTAGACTTTGAATGGCAGCTACTTGGTGATAAAAACAGAGTCATTCTCTGTACATGCAACAGTTATATAAAAGATTGTTTTCACAAATGATTCAAGCAATCTCTGTTAATTAGTTTTTAGCAAGGATTTGCATGTGCCATTAACAAGGAAGGAAAGCAAAGCTGAATCGTGTTAAATAATTTGCTTTATGGCACAAAAATGGGAGTCAAATTTTCTCATTCTAAATGTCAGAGGGTTTGACATTGGACTTCCATTTGAATTATTAACTAGCCATACAACTTCATCTAATTAATATTTATAGTGTGATCATAGAAGAAAGGCCATAAGTATCTAAAGAGAGTTCAAGGGGAAAAAATTACATCCCCTTTCCCTGTCAAATAGCAGCTTATGACCATACCCAAAGTGAGGATCATACACCATTTTCCTGAAAGTGCACACAAAAGAAGTTTCCCCACCCAATATTCAAGTTGAGTCTCAAGGAAAATTCTAGTGGATCCAGCTTCTATGCCGAAGGGACAGTGTCCACAGCACTTGGGCACCATGACCATCGTTTCCTCATCACTTGTAAGAGAAGAGCAATCCTCCAGAAGCAAGGTGTTTTCTTGAGCAAACAACTCCACAGGGAGCTTGCACATGAAACCCTTCCCAACTGCCTGGCTTTAAACACTTCCCATGGCATTCCTCCTCTGCCTTAGCACTGAGAATAATATGGGAAAACAGCAAGCCTGAATGTACACCATCGCTTAGAAATATAGATCAACTTGCACAGCCCTCATCCCATCCATTCCCCCACTGAGCCATGGAACGTAAAAGTCATTGTAGTGTGGGTTTCTGGAAATTGCACAGTTAAGAGCATCTTGGTTCCATCTGTCCCGCAGGGAAGAGATAATTAACTGTACATGCAGTGCCAGGCAGACACCCACCTTAGTGCTTTTAGGCCAGGTCCATAATTTTTACGTTTTTTTTCCTCTCTGCTGGAGACCCTAAGAGTGTCCTCGGGGAGGGACAGGTGGGGCTGGAGAGAAAAGCTGACTTCAGCCACCAGCTGTCCCCATCCAGGGAGGGGACTCTAGAGAAGAAGAAAAAAAGCACTTACTTTCTCCCAAGTGACAGGTCCTGAGACAGCTCTTGAGGGAGCCTGGGAATCCTTAGCTTCCTCTGGGCTTCTGTTTCTTAGATCTCTGATTTTTCTGCGCTCCTCTTGCTTGGGAAGTGCCTGCCCTGCTAGTGTCTGTCAGTGACTGGAGAGGCTCCACAGCCACTGACCAAGAGACCCCTGTGGACAGAGGCCCAGCAGAGCCACGCCCTCCCCTCCCCTCGGAGGGCACCGATTGTGTCCCTCCCTCCCCTCCTGGCCGGCCACATCACATCCCCAGGCCAGTGTGCGACTTCACAAGCCAGATCGTGCGTGGGCGGTGATACTGACAGCAGCCCGCTGCAGAGGCAATGACAGGCTGCTGTGGCTTCTCCTCCTTCTCCTCCTCCCTCTGCCTGAGAGGCAGCCAGAGGACCTGGGATGGGGGCTTGGAGAGGAGGGGCGCTGGGGCCTGGGCACGAAGGAATGGTGGGGCTAGGGTGAACCCCGAGGAGGATGCAAATTTTGCAAAACAAACAAACAAAAATAAATAGGTAAAGGTCTATTTCTATGAGGAGAAAGGGGCTGGAAACTCAGATGCTTTACCTGCAGGAGTTGTTTTCTGTCCCAGGCTTATCTTTCTCACAGCACACAGTTCAGTCAGCCCGCAGCATCCAAGCCCGGACCTTGCTGCCCATTGGTGTGTTGTCATGTGTAGGTGTGAGGCTTGATTGAAATCGCTGCAACCCTCTATGTGTTTCTGCTCCTCTCTGACAAATGAAAACACAAGGTGCAGAGGGAAAAGTAGTTCACATTTTGGAAAAGTGGGAGTCTGCAATGTAGTGTGACAGTTGTAGGGCAGATGTGTTTGAGCTTTGTTCCTATATGGGATTTGGAAAAAAAAAATTCTGTATCATATGACACTCATCTTTACAGTCGTATTTTGTCCACACATCAGAGTGTTTCACCCCCAAATACATCAGTTTATGTCTCTGAATAAGATAATTCTAAAACGTTGAACCCAAGGCCACCATCACAGAGAGAAGATGGCAGTAACAATGTTGACGTGTCCATCACCCACTTGGCATCTTCTTGGTAGTTCATCTCTGCCTCTTCTCACTAGAAAGACAGCACAAACACATTGCTTAATGCATCCACCTTTCCCTTAAAGCAACCTAAAATGCCAACACCATTAGATCCCATGCATTTTTTGGGTACATTTGAACAAAATTATCAATCTCAGAATTCATGGAGCTTAAACATGATATTTGAAATAAGTGAAATAGAGCTTTCTATGCTGTATAATGAACTGGCAACTGGCCCCAAGAAGAGCCAGGAAATGTCATATAAAAGCAAAGGGAACTAGGTTAATATTATGAAGTCTTAAACAGTGTAAACAAAGAAAATGAACTTAATTTGAGATTTTGTGGTTGTTGTTGTGGGACAAATATTTGGTCAACACTGTTATATAATATCACTAAATATTTTGTAATTATTATGCTCCCAGGAATGAACTAGGCTTCTTGCCATTTTTTTCTCAGAAAGAAGTGTTGGGTGGGTGATGCCTGTTTTCCACACTTTATCCACATGAATCTTGTTATTAAATCTCCTAAACTGTGCTCACCTGAGCATATCTTCCATAGACCTACCCCTATGCTGGACAACAGAAATGTGCCCTGTCACACAACCCTTGGACCAGGAAGGCCCCTGGGAGCAGGACTTTCCTTTGTCCTCTTAAATAGGCCTTGTTTACTCAAACCCCAGAGGCCAGGCTCAGGGAGATGGATGGATTTGTGTTGTGTTTTTATATCTGATCCATATCACTACATCCACAGTTGACAAACCCTGTTTAAAAAATAAATAAAGAAAAAAAATAACAAGCAAATCCAAACATGTCCTCAAACATCTCAAATCCAAACATGTCCACGATTCCTCTGAAAATATGCTCTTGGGCCAGACCATCCATTTTTCGTTTGGTATTATCACCTGATTGTATGGACATTTATTTAATAAGGATTTCTATTGTGGTTGATAGTCTTCCCTTTCATCCAAATTCTGGCTGTCAGTCTTGACAAGCTTTTCATCCACTTTGATGCCAAAAGCAATTCAAAAGCAACACCAATAACCCAACTGGGAATTTTGTCCTTGATATGCTAACCCTGTTTCCACACTACCTCAGTTTTAATTCTCAAATTCACTCTCAGAATTTTGTCATCAATAGCTACTCTTTTGTTTTTCTCTCTAATACTTATTTTTCAAGCTAAATATTCATTGCTTATTTGAGTGTTTTCTAATGTGTTCTGTACTGTAGAACAGTGTTCACAGAGGTGGTGACAATCTGGTAACCTTGCTAGAAGATGTACTCCAAGCGTGAACTAATACAGATGTGCACGAGTAAGATGGATGGTGTCAGAATAGTCCACTGGTGTGCTTTCAAGCCATTCCAGCTGTTGAACTTGCCGACTCTAACATTCCCGGTCACTGCCAAAACCTCACACAAACGCAGACAGACATGGCAAAAATAAGAAAGACAAACGTGTCTATAGGAACTGTCAAAGAACTCAGAGTAATAAGTCACTCAGTAACTGTTTTCCCCAATCTGTTCTAAAAGGTGAAGGTGACATCTTAATATTGTGTTGTTTGAGAAATGATAAAGAGTCTTGACAAGCATATGGATAAAAAGAGCAGGTTTGTGCCCCATGGCTGTGGATGCAAATTAGAGCAATGATGTGGAAAGGAGTTTGCAAGGGCTGAACAATTTAAAATAATAAATATTCCTATGTGATTCCCATTTTTATTTTGGAATAAATATGCAAAGGAATTAAAACTGATAGGTGAAAGGGATATATTTATTCTCGTGTTATATAAGCATTTCTCAGTTCCTTCCGCATACCAAATAATAAAGGAAATTAAGAATATTGACCTAATAGAAAATAAACTATGAAACCTTGGAAAAATTAATTCCACAGTTCACAATAATGCAGGTGGTTGCCTGTAATGCAATGAAATATGCCATTCCCAGAAAGACATATGCTACAGTGACCTTCTTCACATGTACTAGTCAAAATAACCAATAGAAAGGCAGTTTTCAGGGCTGAAGAGACAGCCAGCCCATCAGTAAAAGGCACTCGCTTGCAAAGCCTGATGACCTGGATTGGATTCCCCAGTACCCACATAAAACCAGATTCACAAAGTGGCACATGTGTCTGAAGTTCATTTGAAGCAGCAGGAGGCCCATCTTCTTTCTCTCTTAAATAAATAAATGGATATTATTTTTTTTTATTTTATTTTAATACAAGGCAGTTTGCAGAGGCTTTAGCAGGGAGAGGAAGAGAAAAGGAAGATTGTGGTCCTTGAGAAGTATTTCACTGAGCTTGGAGGATTAAGTTCCAGTGACCCATTACACTCAACGACAATCCAGTTAATAACACTGAATGTCATAATTTCAAAATTGCTGAAGTCATATCTTTAATGGTCTCATCACTAGAATACGTTTCTGGGGTGATGGGTGTGCTAATTGATATGTTTCTACAATGTATATAAATAGAAAAACCATG
This sequence comes from Zapus hudsonius, assembly GCA_004024765.1. Taxonomy (NCBI): domain Eukaryota; kingdom Metazoa; phylum Chordata; class Mammalia; order Rodentia; family Dipodidae; genus Zapus; species Zapus hudsonius. The sequence continues at coordinate 4,712 of PVHP010006378.1, read as the reverse complement.
ACAATCTGCCTCATAGACAGACATACTGAATTATGTGTCAGCTAACAATGCAAAATAAAAAGAAGCTGTTTCTGATTATAAATCCAGAGGTTGGCCATTGCTAGAGACCCACATGATCTGCCTTGTCCACGGAAACTTGCTCTGCCAGTTAACTGTTCCAACAGATAGGTCGTTGTGGGTGGTGCACTTGTCTTAAAGCCTATTTGGGGAAGGAGGGCTGTTTATTCTAACCTCAGAGACATTCTTTATATTCCCTATGGAATAGCAAGGAGTACATACTACTTTTGCATTATGCCAGTACCAGGACTATAATTTTTCTTTCTAGAATGTACATTTTATTATTTTTTAAAAATTTTTAGTGATTTTTTAAGTCTTATATATATTTGTTGTCCATAATGAGTTACATATTCAGTGGGCAAACAATGAGTTGTTATCCCCAATTCCCCAATGCTCCCCTCCCCATCCCCAATCAGTTGGATATCCATGAGCTTCCAAAAGTCTCCCAGATGCAAGCATGATCACTAGAGGATATTAGAAAATGTAAATTAAATATTTAAAAGAAAAATAAAACATATCAACCATTCATCAAAACACATGTAGGATAAGCTGAACTGCTTTGTGCCTGTATCTCTTTTGGAATATTACCACAATCCTTGCAATCAGACAGCAAATATCAGACAAGTCTGGAATTTATCTGCCCCCAACCAAAAAAAAAAAAAGATAGGAAGGAAGGAAGAAAGAAAAAGAAAAAAAGAAATAAACATGATATATGAAGGGAAAATACACTAGGGCAGATAATAAATGGTTATTTTTTTATCTATAGAAAGTGATACTGGTGAGATTCAAGTTAATTTTATCTTCAGACAGAATAGGTCTTTGAAATGGTCATGGTGCAACCGGGCAGGATTGGATGTGGAAAACGGAAAGTTCCCTAAAATCTTTAGCTACCAGAATCCAGTTCAAGTCGGCCCTGTTAACTCTTTTCATAACCAACTTAAATTGAGAAATATATTTTTAGAAAATTTGCATCATAAATATTTTGAGCCTGGGAAGTTAATCTTAGTGAAGGATGAAGGCTTTACTTTACATAGGAGCATTAAGAAAAAACTTATTATAAATGCAAAGTGTCCTCCCCTTGTTCAGTTCTTTCTCACACAGCACAGAGGATTTGATTGTTGAATGAAAGGGAGGTGTTTTCCAAAGTCTTTCTCTAAGGTACTTGACCTATACCACAGGGTAGAACCCCGATACTGGCATTGATGTAAAAATAAGAAAGTTTGGCTACCAGACTCCCTTGGAGCACTGACTCCTGATCTACGAGATTTTCTTTCTCCAACCTCCAGCATTCCCTGCTAATCACCAAACAAGAATCATGGGTTGTTTGAGGAGTGCCTTCAGCATAGCAAAGAAAAAATGGAGGCCAATGTATTGGAAAAAGTAGAAGTAGTACAAGTCAGAAGAAAGTTTAAATTTATAATTAATGTGGAAACGTGGCCAATATATCTATGGAATGAATTCAGGATACCTATTTTAAAGTGACAATATGGAGTGTTTCTATTCTGTCCAATTATCTCACTGTTATATGAAGCCTAAAGTCTTCCAACTCCAAGAAGCAGAGAGATATGTGTTTAGTTTCTGCATGCACCTGCTTCCCTGCCCACATCTCTGTTATGTGGTAGGGATGCAGTCAATACTCTGCAGAGTACATGCTCTCTGGGCTTTCCAGCCACAGGAATCAGTATCCTGTTTCCTTTCTGTGCAGCAACTAGAAAGCTGACCGCAACAAACAAGATTAAAAAAATAGTCTTCTTTAAAGAGCATGGTGATGCATGCCTTTACTCCCAGCACTTGGAGGCCAAGGTAGGAGAATCACCTAAAGTTGGAGGCCAGCCTGGAGCTACAGAGAGAGTTCCAGGTCACCTGTGCTAGAGTAAGTCTCTATTTCAAAAAGAAAAGAAGGAAAAGCAAAAAGCATCACCTTTAATGTATAGAAATCTAACTATTTCTACTTCTTCCTGGTTCTCAAGGTCAACATCAATCAGAAATCATGAATCATATTGATAGGATGTTCTCTTGAAATATGGACATGAAGATGGCATTTGCTTTAAAAGTAGAAAATAAATTGGTGTATTTCTCTCTATATGATCTTTCTTCCCAAAACTAGGTTTAGAGCTTATAAGAAAAACATTAGACAAATCCCAGTACAAAAATAACCTAAAATATATTTAAACATTGATCATTTTTAAAGTAACATTTGAAATATCATGGTTTGAAAAATATATTTATTTATTTGAGAGAGCGAGAGAGAGAGTATGGGTACACCAGGGCATTCTGCCACTGCAAACAAACTCCAAATGAGAACTCCTAAAACATCTGAACCATCTCCCCAGCTCCTAGACCAATAGTCTTGAGAATTGTTAAGGATACCAAAACAAGAAAGATCTAAGAAGCAGCAATTTCCATAGATGCCTAAGGAAATCACATTGAAGGGTAATGGGATAAGCAGGATATGGTTCTAAACAGAAGGGCAACAATGTGACTCTTTGTCACCTCCTCACTCCTTTACAATTATGAAACTGCTAAAACTAATTCCCACTATCTGAATTGAAAATGGGCTCACCTGGCATATGGAAGCATGATGACAAATGGTTATTTGTGTGATCTCAAAGAGTTCAGCAACAAGAAAGGGATTCCTTATAGATGGGAAATAGCAGCATCTAATAAAGTTTGCCTCCAAGAACCAACATAATGAAGAAACACGAGCTGACATCACCAGTAGTGAGACATGCAGATGCCACCTTCTTCCTTGAGATGCAGGAAATGTAGATCAAAGGCATACCTGGGGTCTTTTCAACCTCATCAGAGCATGTCAGACAAGGCCAGATAAAGAAATATGCACCAAATGATGGGAAGAGTTCCTCGTGGGTCTTGAGGACACAGAGGCCATTAAGTCCAAGAAGCCATTGTGGAATATAGAGGAGGAGGGGGCATAGGAAACCAGATATTATGTGGAGCTTTAGAATAAATCCTGAGCTAGAGAAGTGACATTGGTGAGAACCAATGTCATTCTAATAAAACCTATAGATTAAAACAACCATTCAGGCTTTTAGCTCTAAACAAGACCAGATGTGCGTCTATCGGTACCAAAATCCACAGGACAATGAGAAAATATGTTCAGATTTCTAGAGAAAAAAATGATTTTCAATATAGTATTCTTCACGGCTGCAAACTATCAATCAATAGGAGAAAACACAAATCATTCTCAGGCAACTCAAAAATTGATTTGACATGCACTTAAATCATCTCCCATGCAATCTTGCTTAACATTACTAGGAAATGTGACATGTCCAAAAAGGAAGAAATTCCTGGGGACTGAGAATTCAGCTCAGAGCAAGAGGGCTTTCCTTCAAGCAAGCAAGTGTAAAGTGGAGTTCAATCCACAGCATCAGAAGAGCAAAGGCCTGTCACTATAAAAGCAGGTCACACCTGGAAAACAAAGACTACTTCCTCCTGATGGAAGGGAAGCATCAGATATGGAGAAGGTCCTGGAAGCACACAAGTAGGGCAGCAGGTGGATATCGTATATTACAGGCAATTGGAAACATTAAACATTTAGCTTTCAAGTACGTCATCAAATGTACATGTAAGTAAGTACATTCTAAGTATCTCTTGGACTTATAATAAAACACAATTATGAACATAGCATTTGTGGATTAACTAGTTCCCTGCAAGCACACAGGCAGAATATTTGCATGGAAAAAGGAATAAGATAGGAACAGTGTGCAGAGAGAAGAATTAAAATGGATAAATCATGAGAGAACAGCAGTAACATATTATTTATTTGTAAAACAGGTAGAAAATTACAAATGAAACAGTAAAAATAATTGAAAGGGTCAGTTATTGAAAACAGAATTCCAGAAGATGAGAATTATGTAAGTCCTACAAGATGAACTTTGTAAATTATGCTTATGCTTTACCTTCAAATACAAAAAATATATTTATAAAATTAAGGTCCAATAGTCTAGCAATTATCAATCAATATGAAGATCTACAAATGTTCCACCTCTTACCCTGATGTAGCTTTGTCTTTTTAAGCCACCGAAGAAAAACAGATTTATAAGTATATATTTGACAGAAGAGTATTCAAGAAAAATATTTCTAAAGAGATAGTATGTCTTATCTTCCCATGACCAAGATGAGGGAACTTCCCAGAGAAAAACACCACCATATCTTTAATTACCTTTTCTTCTTGTTAATGGAATATTAGATTTGTAGTTATAGCCTTAGAAACTCCATTTCACCATCCTTCCATACCCACCACCATCTATAATGAAGCCCTCCAGACGGGCTGTCTCTACTGTCAGCTATTACCAGACATTCTTTCATCCCTTTCAGAGACAGGATGGAATCACTGCAGGACCCCTTGCATAAACATTACAACAGGGAAGAAAAATTGAGTGTATTAACAGTGAATTTGGACTAAAAGACTCTAGGAGGAGTGGAATGATTCAGTTTGCATAGGAAATTTCAGCTAGGGAAAAAAAAGAAAGTGTTAATCATTTAGATTTGTCATCCTGACATGTTTATGAGCAGAGAGTAAATCGGATTTTTTTTCCTTCAGCATGTTATGTAAATGAATTAGCAACACTTGTGAGTCAAGTACTTCTTCAGTAATACCTCAAGCTGCTTTTTCTCTTCTTTTAGTTCCCTTC
>PVHP010006377.1:42437-60914 GCA_004024765.1 Zapus hudsonius | reverse complement strand
TCTCTCTCTCCCTCTCCCTCTCTCTCTCTCTCTCTCTCTTTCTCTCTGCTTGAAAATGAATAAATAAAATATTAAAAAAAATAAAGGTGGCATGAGACATGGCCATTGTGAGTAGGAGTAAGCTTCACAGTAGAGGGGGATTGACACGAGGAAGGCATGTCTGGAGAGGACCTGGGCTGGGGAGATGGCTCAGTGGGTAAGAGCACTTGATGTGCAAACCTGAGGACCTGAATCTGATCCTCTAGTACCCACATAAAAAGCTGGGAATGTCGCACAGGCCTGTGACTGAAGGGGGAATGAGTGGAGCAAAGGAGGATTGCTGGGGACTCCCTTGTCAGTCAGTGTAACTGAAAATATAGTGAGCTTCAGGTTCAGTGAGAGACTGTCTCAGGGAAATATGGTGGACGAGCTAGAGAAGACACCTGAGACACCTGGCTTGTGTGTGCACACGCACGTGTGTGGCGCATGCACCTGTATGCACATGCGTGAGCACACACACTTCACACACACTTTCCCTTCCCACAAAAGAAATACTGACCCCACTGTGTATAAGCCCAGAGGGTCAGTGTTGGAGAATCTGAACATTAGGCAGGGGAAGAGGTTGCCTTAGAAGAAAGTAGGGGAAGATGCTTGTGAAGAGACTGAGAATCCCCCACATGGAAGACACAGCAGTGTTGACAGAGCATAAGAGGGCTCATGTGAGAATCCTGCAGTTGGCATGAGTCTAGAGGAAACAGCATGGCAGTGAGGGAGACTTCTGATGCCACTGGGGTCTGCATTTGTTAAGAGAGAGCTGTGCCAGTATCACAGCTAGGGGTGCTGCACTCATTATCATATCTGAGCCTCATGTTATGTGGTCTTTATTTTCCAAATAATCCAACTTGGAAGAGTTTCATGTTAGGATCCATGGTCTGCTGGATCCATATCTTGTGCTAACTTCCTTTGTGCACCTCCCTGTTCTGAGAGAGCAAAGGTGTACAGATAGCCTGTACTTGTTTTAGTGATAGCTCTCTAGCACCCCTTGGTGGTTGTGATGGACCAAGTGACAACAAATACTATTCTAGTTAACAGTAAATCATTCATATGCTGCAGCAAAAATATCCCATTTGATGTGAATGTGTCACTCAGAATAGCTTTTAACGGGAATTAACATTTACAATCCTCTACATTGTCTGGCTTGGGGGACTTTGAGGTCAAATGTGAAAGGAGAAGCTCATAGGAGGTTTGGGGGTGCGTTAACAAACTGAGTTGAGCTCAGTTTCTCATTCATGGACAGCAGCACTCCCTTAGTGATGCCAGGGGCCTTCCCTTGCCATGGTCTAGAGTGACAGTCTTTTTCCTTCTTTACTCCTATCTACATTATGTACCAGTTTATTAGCTTTTTGTTTGTTTTTGCTAACACACACACACACACACACACACACACACACACACACGAGTATCTTCCATTCAGAAAGGAAGAAAGGTTTGGAATACCCTTCATAGTCTCCCAGTGAAATTTTTAAAAATTGAGTTAAAGTATGTTTCTAACTGATACATATAAAACATGAGAATTACACATTTATGGGGTGCTATGTTATATTTTGACATATATGCCCATAAAATGTTTAAATCAGGGTAAACATTTGTTTCTTCAAACGTTTATCATTTGTTTTCTGTGAAAACATTACAATGTTTTTCTTCTTTTGACATATGTAGTACATTGTTATCGTCTATAGTCATCTTACTGTGCAGTACCACACCAGAACCTGTTCTTCTGTCTATCACTTAGCACCCACTGCTTAGACTCACTTTCCACTACCACCCATCCCAGACTCACTCCCAGTGTCTATGAGGTCATCTTATAACACCATATGGTACTTGCCTTTCTATACCCAGTTTATTTCATTTAAAGCTCTCCACTTCCATCCATGTTGCCACAAACAAAAAGATTTCATGCTTTCTTTAAAAAATATTTTTTAAATTTTTATTTATTTGTAAACAGAGACAGAAAAAAGAGGGACAGGAAGAGGAAAGAGAGAGAATGGGTATGCTAGGGCTCTAGCCACTGTGCATCTGGCTTTATGTGAGTACTGGGGAATTGAACAAGAGTCATTAGGCTTTGCAGGCAAGCACCTTAACTGCTGAGTCATCTCTCCAGCTCTCAGGATTTCATGCTTTTTATGGCAGGTAATATTCCATTGTGTCTGTGTGTAGCCGTCTTTAAATTCATTCATTACCTGATGGATACTTATTGTCTCCATTTCTTGGCTCTTGTCAGGATTGTTAAGTGAACATGGGCCTGCAGATGTCTCTGGAACTTTTTTAGAAATGGTTTCTTGTACCTCTTTCTTCCAGCTCTTCCTGCCCTGCTAGCCTCATGGTTCTGCCCATTCTAGCCCTTGACTGCAGTCACTTGTTACCCAAGTGTGGGAGAAGGAAGCATGCTATGACAACCCCATGCCAGGGGAGAGGGATAGGAAATATAAGCCTCATTGACGATCTCAAAGATGGCAGCTATTGCTTTGCAGTTTGAGCTGCTTCTCCCATGAACTCTGAACAGCAGCTGGTTCAGGTACCACACTGGGCAGATGAGGTATTATTGATGGTTGATGTTGGTCCTCTAGGGGCATTCCACTGGTCTGTCTATTCTAGATGCCGAGATCCAGAGGTTAGAGATCCAAGGCTATTTATAAAGAATAAAAGATTGTTTTGGCTCATAGTTTAGGTCCCAGCTCATGACCTCTCACCCTGTTGCTTTGGGCTGTTGGCAAACTAGACTACCATGGTGGAAACTTGTATGGAGCAAAAACCACTCTCCTAATGGCCTAAAGCAAAGAGAAAAGGAAACAGTGGAGTCCCACAATTCCAAGTTGGTACATCCCCCCCTCCAATGACCTAAAAAACCTCTCACGAGGCTCCAGCTTCCACAAGTTCTACCATGTCCCAATAGCACCACCCTGGGACCAAGCTTTTAATACATGAACCTTGGGGGATACCCAACATCCAGGTTAGAGAGTGGTGAGAGTAGACTAGAGAATATGGTTTAGATACTCTATGAAAAGTTGTGTGTTAGGATTGTGTATTTGTTAACCACCTGAAATCCCACAGAACTGTTTGTCAACTGGAAAAGATGTTGCTAAATGGTTATGGCCTATAAATTACAGGTCTCGATTCTTTGGTTATGTCTTGACTCCCCAGGGCTTCTATTTTGATAGCTAAATTGTCCTCAGGAGGACTGCTGTTTTAGATGGTAGATTTTAGGGGAGAATGGTGGTTCTGTTCTGGACACCAAACAGAGGGTGACTTACTGGTTGGAGTTTTATCCAGTTGATAATTCCTAAGATTGTTTCTGACAGTTTGTATTATATTTTCCACAACTGGATTATTTGTACACACGGCAGCTCATGGTACTGACTAGTTAATGAACTAGTTAGTGAAGCCAGGTAGGCTGTTACTGTCTTTTCTGTTATCACAGGTCTAGTTTGTTTTTGTTTCTCTCCATTTTCCAGGTTGAATATAAGCTTGGATTCCAAGTAGACAATTTTGTGGCTATGGACATGCCCCAAGTTAACATTTCTGTTCAGGGGGAAGTTCCACGCACTTTATCAGGTGAGTCTAAGCCCTTAAAGATAGACTTAACATACTGCTTCAGCTTAGCCTCTCACATCCCGACAAGGACAGTTTACTGATGTGTTGTATATCTTACCCTGATAGCTATAAGAAGTATAAGTGCTTGGAAAAATACCTTATTTGTTTGAGGATTGGTCTTGCTATCCCAGGCTGACCTGGAACTCATTCTGTACCCCCCACACTGGCCTCGAAATCTTGGCTATTCTCCTGCCTCAGCTTCCTGAATGCTGGGATTATAGCATTTGCCACTTCATTCAGCTTGAAGATATTTTTTATGAATATTGTTTGTACTGTGCTATTTTCCATTATTTGAGAACTATCAGTGCTCAACTGTCCCCCCATTCCTCAATGTGGTCTGGACAGTCACTAAATCTTTACATTTGACCATAAGGCACCACCCCATGCCCACCAGTGCCTCCCCTGTCATTCGGGCCCTTGGGTGCCTTAGCACTTCCTTCTGCTTGCTTTGCTGTACTTGGCTCAGCATTCAGCAGTTCCTGTGTTCAGCTCTGATGATCAGGCCCCTGCACATGCTGGCTTCTGTTTGGAACCATCTTTTCCTTTTGTCTGCTTGTGAATTCCTATTCATTCTGTAAGATGAACACCTTCACTGTCCTTTCCTTGCCCCTCTCCCCTCCACTTGTTAACTTGTGTTCTTTCTGCCCATGGCAACTTTTATTTGGCTGCTAATTGATTGTAGAATCTGGGGACCTCTTGCTGACCAGCATGGCAGCTGGCGTGGGGTAGCTACTCAGAGCATTTCTGAGTAAGCACAGTCAGTATCATATTTACACCAGCTTAACATAACACAGGAGATTATAAGAAAATAGATTTTTTTTTTTTCAAAAGTAAGGTCACACTGTAGCCCAGGCTGACCTGGAATTCACTATGGGTAGCCTTGAAGTCATGGCAATCCTCCTGTCTTTGTCTCCTTAGTGCTGGGATTAAAGGTGTGGGCCACCATGCCTGGCAAAATAGAAAATTTAAAAAACAAAAGCATTGGCTGCAGCTGTGTTGTAGAACTTTTCTGGCAATTTTATTCATTATTATTAATATGCATATTAATCTAGCTTTAAGATAATGCTAGAAGAATGATTCTAAATCTGTGGGGGAAGAATCTTAAGCCAACATATTAAGAATATGTGCTAAAATCTACTATTCCATTGCTAAAATTATTTGAAGTACGTATCTTTCAAAGCCAGTTTCTATTAGAAAAGCAGACTGTTTTAATTAATAGCTGAGAATTTGGCAGTTTTGTATACAGGTTTATTATGTTATCCATCATTGTTAATGTCTTTATCTCATTAGAACTAATGGATATTCTTTTTTAAATGAGACAGTTTTTAAAAGTTATTATTAAATAGACATGCATTCTCCAAAGACAGTATTTTCTAGGCATGCTCTATACCCATCTGCTCCCAATACAAATATGGCTTCCTTGTTGTTTGCTTTAAGCTGTATTTAACTTCCAGGCTCATCAGGAACTTTACTATCCCCTCGTTCCAAGGGTTCTGGTTTTCTTATGCTCTCTTTCCTTCCTAGACAAGAGACAACTAGAGAGTATGCACCTCCCTAGGAATGGTGGCCTATTTTATTCTGAACATCCTAATAGCAATACATATGATGATGCTGTTAGGACTGCCTTTCTAACCTTTATGTTTTCCAAAGTACCAACTAGACCAGTTAAGAGCAATACATAATTGCAATTTGGTACTGAGTCCTCTCCTCCCCCCTCCCTTCCCCTCCCTTCCTCTCTCATCCCCTCCCTTCCCCTTTCATGTTTCCCAGGATGGTCTTGAACTTGCTATGTAGTTGAGGCTAGCCTCAAACTTCTGGTTCTCTTGCCTCAACTTCTCAAGTGCTAGGATTATAGGCATGAACTACTGTGCTCAGCATCATGTAATTTTTGTTTTTAATGTTGCAGAACAGAGTGAGGTGAGGGCAGTGGGATTTGCCTTGTGATTCTGTAACTCTAATGTATTGGAGTAAGTTAAAAACTAATTATCCTTTCTTTCATTTTTGTCTTTTCTTTAATAAACCTTTATATCTATAGTTTATGAAATATAAGGTCTAGAGGTGTCACGATCTGAAGATGCATTCTCTGAAAGCTTCTGTTTATTTAAGGGCATTTTTTTGTTTTATTAGAGCAGAAATAAATAAAAATATTACTGCTATTTTGAAATATTAATACTGATTGTTAGAAAATTGAAATATTTCTCTTATTGCTTTTAAACAGTGTTTCGGGTCGAACTTTCCTGTACTGGCAAAGTAGATTCTGAAGTTATGATACTAATGCAGCTCAACTTGACAGTAAATTCGTCAAAAAATTTCACAGTCTTAAATTTTAAACGAAGGAAAATGTGCTACAAAAGTAAGAATTTTTAAATATTTTATTTATTTGACAGAGGGAGGGAGATAGCGAGAAAGGGCACACTAGGGCCTATAGCCACTGCAGATGAACTCCAGATGCATGCACCTTAACCACTGAGCCGTCTCTCCAGTCCCAGGGTTTTTTTTTAAATAACAAAATGTTTTTATGTAGATATAAGGTCAATAATAATATTGCTCTTATACAGATTTAATTATGACTAAGTCTTGAATACAGTTGTAAATAATAAAAGAAAGCATATGACTAGAAGAAATCCCAGGCGAGCCCTCATATGGTTTGTAGCCAGGTTCTTTATTCAGGTTCTAGTCAGTCTGTGTTTTCTCAGTTTTGTCAGAATTACTAGGTGGTTTTCCCCTAAAAATATGAACTATCAGTATTTAAGTGTTGGAAGAGATAAACAAGTGAAAATTTTACAAAGAGCAGGGTAGCTTGCTTTTATAAAAAAGCAGTGCTTTGGCGTCAGATAGATCTGGGTTGGAATAACAGCTCTGTTTTTTCAGGATAATGGGAGAAATTACTTAACCACTCTAAGGCTCAGTTATTTTATCTATAAAATGGCTATAAAAGCTAATTAAATCTAGCCTAAAATTAGAATTCCACATGTGGATACTTAATACATATTTTGTTGTTTTGAATTATTTATTACTCAGGAAATCTCAGTAGATATGAAAGCATTCCAGCACACTAGGTCTGAGATAAAAAAATTGAGGTTATCTAGTTTAATCCACTTTTTAAAAGTTGCACAGAGGTTACAAGCTCATGTAGGTAGAACTGATTACTATTTAAGAAACAAAACAAGAAATCCTAGGCTCAGTGAATGTAATTATGTGCTTTACATACACTAAGCCTATTTAGTCCTTAGACAACCCTATGCAGTATGTTCTCATTACCTCCATTGTCAGAAGAGCTGAGGTTCAGATAATGTGATAACTTTAAGGTCAGATGAAGTGATGTAGCTGGCACACAAACCTGTACTCTGGCCTCAGTGACACTACACATTCACAAATATCCTAGATGAAGTGCTGAAGTTATGTGCAGAGGTGCAGTAACAGAGGTGAATGCTTAGATATATGCTAGTGAAAAGCTATGTATAGTGTGCCGATAAGAAAACATTAGAATCCTTAACTTTAGAAGCATTGCTATATTTTCAGTTATGGGGTACCTGCTTTCTTATAGAGACGCTCTAGTCCTATCTAATCATTGTGTAATTGGAGTGAGAAGATGGCCCTAGAGATGCCACCAAGGCCTGCAGAGCTTGTCAGTGAGAGGTGCGGAGTAGCTCTTCCCAATCCCCAGTGAGGTGGAGAATTAAAGAATCATGGTGTGTTCTCTGCTACTTTAAAAAAAATTATCTGCAAGGGGAGAGAGAGAGAGAGAGAGAGAGAGAGAGAGAGAGAGAGAGAGAGAGAGAGAGAGAGAGAGAGAGAGAGAGAGAGAGAGAGAGAGCATATGAGCCAGGATTTGCAAAACAAACTCCAGACATACCTGCCACTTTGTGCATCTGGCTTTACTTAGGTGTTGGGAATTGAACTCAGGCTGTCAGGATATGCAAGCAAGAGCCTTTAACCACTGAGCCATCTCTCCAGCCCCTTCTGCTACTCTTCAAGGCAAACTGATGACCAAATGTGGCATGCTCTGTGGGCCTCACCACTGCTGCTACCTGCTATGTCTAATGATTAACTGATACTCAGAGTGATCTCACGCCCTCTTCATTTTCTTAATATGTACATGAAATGTACATGAAATCTAATACTTAGTTCTCTTTTGGTATTGTTTTCTATTGAATTTTGTCCAGAGTATGCTAGGTAATGCTCTACCACTGAGCTATATCTGACTGAACCTGCTGTATAGCTGAGGTAAGCCTTGAACTTGAGATCTTCCTGCCTCAGCCCCCTGAGTCACTGGGATTACAAGGTGTACCACCATTCCTGGCTTCTATCCAGTTAGTAGCCAATTCATGTTCATGATTCTTGCTTTAACATGTGATTCTGTTGTACTTATTTATCTAGTTTCCTAGTTTATGGCATTAAAAATAAAATTTGGCTGGGGAGATGGCTCAGTAGTTAAAGGCACTTGTTTGCAAAGCCTGCTGACCCAGGTTTAGTTCCCCAGTACCCATGTAAAGCCAGGTGCACAAAGTGGTGTTTGTTTACAGTAGCAAGAGTCCCTGGCGCACCCATTCTCTCTCTCCTTGCAATAAGTAAGTTGTATATAAATCAACTGCAGTAGTAAGCATATCTGTGCTATGTGGAATGGTAAAAGGTGTTGCCTAGAAAGAGTTCCTTTGTCTTATGTGTGTGGGAATTAAAGCTTAGGCAGGTTTGGCTCTTCTAGCCCTTGGTTGAGCCTCTGCATGCTGCTGATGGCCATTATGGACCCCCAGAGACAATGTAGTTTGTGGGTTTCCCCATGCTCCTTGACCACAGAAACTCTTCTTGACTGATAATTGTCTTGATGATTATCAGAATGGTAAAGTTGTTTTCACTGTCTTATAGCAGATACCTTGTTACTTAGTTCTAGTAATTTTCTGGTAGAACACAAAATTATCTTAGAGGAAATTCAGAAAAAATGTTAAGATTTAAAGACTTTGTTGGAATTTCTAAAATACATTCTGTCTCCTTTTAATTCAGAACTTGAAGAAGTAAAAACTTCAGCATTGGACAAAAACACTAGCAGAACTATTTGTAAGTATTACCGCATTATAATGTGAAAAACACTTGTGCACATGTGGACACAATTACATGATTTTTTTTTTTTTGCATGATGTTTTGAAGCCTGTGGTTTCCAGCGATAATAAATACCCTGGTATTAGTGATACCTTGCTGATGTGTGCAGATTGAAGGGTAGATCAAATGAAGCTGTTAGGATATTGAATATTTTAAAAACTAAAATTCACACATATTTTATAACAAGTGAACCAAAATCAGGAATAATAATTTATTTCATGCCTTTTCAAGTGGCTCTCATTAAACAATGAACATAAAAATGTATGTAAGCTGTATAAGATCTTTATTAGTAGAGTTAGAAAATCTGACATATGAACTGGACCTAACCTTTAGCTAATTTAATCCAGATGAAAGTATAAATTATTTAATTTTTATGGCCTAACCTAAACCCTTAGCTAATTTGATCCAGGTGAAAATTCATGCTATTTATCTTTAATTTTATTTTTAATTTTTAATTTTATTTTAAGATAGGGTCTCTCACCCAGACTAACCTTGAACTCCTTATATTGCTGATGGTGACCTTGGGAGAGGCTTTGATCATCTTGCCTCTAGCTCTGGAATACTAGGATTATAGGCATGTACTACCAGGCCCTGTTTATGTGTGCCATGGGTTGAACCCAGTGCCACCTATATGCTAGGCAAGCTCTCTCTCAACTGAGCCACACCCCAAGCTCAAGTTTATGTTATTAAAACCCACAAGCAGAAGCCATGCAGTGCAGAATTTGGTATTGGTTGTGTTCAGATACTATTAGCAAGCTGCTTTTTTCCTTATATGGATATCATCGGGTCTTACTCTTCCTAAGAGATCTTTTTTTTTTTTTGTAGCATTTATATTTTCCAAAACAGTTTTCAGTTATTTGTTTTTTTCTTATAATTTTATTTAACTAATTTATTTATTTGAGAGAGTATGAGAAAGAGACAGAAAGACAGAGAATGGGCAAACCAGGGCCTCTAGTCACTACCAGTAAACCCCAGATATATGCACCACCTTGTGCATCGGGCTTTATGTGGGTACTGGAGAATTGAATTCTGGCCCTTCTGCTTTACAGGCAAGCGCCTTAACTGCTGAGCCATCTCTCCAGCCCCTAAGAGATCATTAATAGCAATATGTCAAGAGTACCAGAGTGTCTTTATAGAAGTAGACTTGGGGCTGCTGGGAAGATGGCTCAGTGGATAAAGTGCTTGTGGTGCATGGGAAGCCAGATGCTGTAGTGTCTTTGTCTGGAATCCTGGCAAGCCCAGGGAAAAAAGTAGGCAGAGACAGGAGAATCATCTGGAATCTTGTAGACCAACTAGCCTGGCAAACTCAGCCATGAGCAGCACCAAACCTTGCCTCAAACAAGGTGGAAGGCAAGGAGAGACACCCAGATTGTCCTCTGACCTCCACATGAGTTGTGGCATGTGTGTGCCTGCATTCACACATGTGAACAGGTGTGTGTGTGCGTGTGCACGCACAGTAGACCTAAAATTTTAGGGGATAATTTCAGGTACAAAACAATTCTGATGAACATTTATGTACCTACCTCCAAATTTCAGTAATGACCACCATTTGCCAGTGTTCTTCTATTGATTATTTCCTCCATTTTTGGTTGGCTAGAGATGAGTTAAAATACAGTTTAAAAGTAGTTTGTGTGTGTGTGTGTGTGTGTGTGTGTGTGTGTGTGTGTGTACATATACATGTACACATGCCAGGGTCTCTTGCCATTGCAAACAAATGTCAGATACTTACGTGGGTGCTAAGGAATCAAACATGGGCCTGTAGGCTTTGTAAGCAAGTTCCTTTAATGGCTAAGCCATCTCTCCAGCCCCTGAGTTAAAATATTCAAGTGCATTCCAGACATTGCATCCTTTTACACATAAGTATTTAAATGTAGACCCTTTTAAAAAGGTCTTAATAAAAAAAACCAACCCCTTGTGCACATATTTTGATTTATCACATTTAGTAAAATTAACAGTAATTTCTTACTATCTTCTAACAGCTAGTCCATATTCAAATTGTTTCTTCTCTCTGAATCAGGTTCTAAACAAAGCCTTTATATACAGTGTGTTTAGTTGAAAAAATGCATAAAATATTAATTTAGAAGCACTCCCCGGCGATTTGATTAATCAAATTGTGTCATTTTTCTTCCATAGAATTTCTTACATTCTACATCCTTTTGATGTTATTTATCTTTCATTTAACTCTTTCCTATAACTAGTAATTAGATTTTGTACTTGATTAGATTCAAGACTGCCTCTTTTGGTAAGATTAGTTGTCTGATCATCCTATGTGCTTCTTAAAATAACACCCCTCCCCATTGGATGCACATGTATGTGTGCTGTGACAAGTGAAGTTTCATAGTGCATGTGTGGGGATAGTGCAGACACAGTCCATACATTAAGAGTAGCTGAGCAACATGCATGTGGACAGATCTGCCCAGGAGAGCCTGGTCCTCAGCTTTGCTCTTGGGTAGTGCTGCCATCACATGTCATCACATGTCTTGGGACTTATCTACCCTTTCCAAGTCTGAACAACCCTCCTGTGACGTATAGAAAGTCTCCTGAGCCTTGAGTCTTCATTTAGGCTATATCTTCTGTCCTATTTGGTCTTTCATTAATCTATTCTGATTTTTAAAAAATATTTATTCATTTTCAAGGAGAGAGAGAGAGAGAGAGAGAGAGAGAGAGAGAGAGAGAGAGAGAGAGAGAGAGAGAGAGAGAGAGAGAGAAAGAAAACCAGGGCCACCACATTGTGGGTTTGACCTATATGGGTACTGGGGAATTGAACCCAGGGCCTTAGGCACTGGAGGCAAGTGCCTTAACCACTGAGCCATCTCTCCAGCCCCTGGTTTTTTGATTGACAATTAAAGGTTTAATTTTTGTTGTTTCTTTGTTGATTGGGTTTTTGAGATAGTCTTACTATGTAACCCAGGCTGGCCTCAAACCATAGTCATCCTGCTTCAGCCCTCTGAATTCTAGGATTAGAGGGGTGTACCACCATGTCCAGTTTGAAGTTTAAGGTTTTAAAAACAGTCTTATTCCCTTTATTTCTATTTGTAAAAGTTGTAACTTTTGTCTTTGACCCTGACCTCTCCTCAGAACTTTATATTCATGTGTCTGTAAGTTTTACATCTCCACAGAAATGTGTTCTAGTGACCTCATTTAACTTGGGCAAAACAAAACTCTGAGTCCCAACTTACCCTAGCCTGCTTCTTTCTTTATGTTTGTAAAGGGAATATCCAAGTGATTCCTTAAGCCAAAGCTTTGGTTCCTCATTTTCTTTCTACCTTAATACGTTCTACAAGCAGGTCTGTCGACCCTGCCTCCAAATCCACTCACTTCTCATCTGACACTCCAGTCGTCAAGCCACTGCCTTCTCTTTCTCAGACTGTCTAGTAACCTCTTCCCTCATTCCTTTCTTGTGCTCTTGCCCCTCTGCATCCACCTTCACCCAGCATCAGTCATCAGTTCTGTATGTGAACACATGTCATTCCTTTGTTTGAAATGTTATGGTAACCTCACGTCTCATTTAGGATAAACTCCAAATTCCTCACATTTTTAATTTCATGTAGCTAATAGTGTGAATACTCACCATGAAAACTTGCATGACTCTGTAGTCACACCACTGTACTTGCTCATGATGCACATATCTTTGTCTTTGTGTGCCTCTTTGCAGAACTTGGGGTTCTCCTGTCTTGGCTCCCAGAGCATGTATCGCCCAGCTTGTGTGTGTCTGTCATTGGATTGTTTATTTCTCTTTTGAAAATAATATAAAGCTGAATATAATTGTTTAATCAGTAGAACCTTTGAAAAACAGACAAGCAAAATATTTCTATTACTTTTAATGAACTATGCTGTCCAGCAGGATAATTGTTAACCATATATGGCTTTTAAACATTAAATGAACATGAAATGCAAGTGGATCTTCATTTCCACAGTTATTCTAGATATAGTCCACATAGCCAGGGTTGATGAGTGCTTAATGTATTGGACAGTACATTCAATTTCTCATCATTTCTATAAGTATACTATAGAACATTTATTAATTTCAGAAATTCTGTGGGACAGGTCGTGAATATTTTATGTATAGCATTTGTGAATGACTGGGTCTCTTGCTGCTTGCAAACAAATGTTCATCTAGATTTATTTAGAGGGCTGGGTCATTGAACCGGACAGGCAGGCTTTGCAAGCCTTTAACCTTTGGGTAATCTTCTCAGCTCCTAAAATTTTTTTCTTTCTAACTACCACAACAAAAAACATCAGAAGTTGTATGAGCAATAACACTTCTGGTATCTAATCTTATCAAAGAATGGGCACATGAAATGAAAATCTTTACAAAGTACAGGGTACTCATTGTATATGTTTGTTAGATCACAAAGAAACTGGTTATATATGTTTAAAAAGCCTAATATACTTTTCATTTTTATTTCAGATGATCCTATACATGCAGCTCCAACCACTTCTACACGTGTGTTTTATATCAGTGTAGGGGTCTGCTGTGCAGTAATATTTCTTGTAGCAATAATACTAGCCGTTTTGCACCTTCATAGTATGAAAAGGATTGAACTGGATGACAGGTATTGTATATGTTTTGGGAAAGGAAAAAAAGTCTGTTCCTTGCATATGCATGTGAGCCCACACACACCCATGCACATTGGTCCCTGGAGGAGGGAGGGTGATCAAGCCCTAGTAAAGAAAACTGAGAGAAGAGGTCCTAACCATTGTCTTTGTGTTTCTCTGATTTTATATTTACCTTTAAAAATTTGTGCAGTGACAGCTTTTAGCTTACTGTTTGTTAGGGGAAGAAGTAGAAGCCACCTACCTTTTTCATCTCTGTTGTCATGACTACTCCAGATTCTTGTTGCCTTTTTAAAAACTGTCCTGTTTCTGGGGCTGGAGAAATGGCTCAGCGGTTAAGGCACTTGCCTCCGGTGCCTAAGGACCCGGGTTCAATTCCCCAGTACCCACATATGCCACCCACATGGTGGTGGCCCTGGTGTGCTCTCTTTCTCTCTCTCTCTCTCTCTCTCTCTCTCTCTCTCTCTCTCTCTCTCTGTATCTCTCTGCTTGAAGATGAATAAATAAAATATTTTTAAAAAACTGTCCTGTTTCTTCCTTCTAGTTCCTCCCTCTATCATTTCCCTCCCCCTCCCTCCCTTCCAACCACAGGTTCTCAATCTGTTTTGACACATCAAAGTCATGAAGCATACCAAAGTTAGGTTCCACCTTCCAGAGTCTCTAGTGTAGTTGGTTTTGGATAGTGTCGGGCATTAACATTTTTCTTAAAGTTTCCTGGATGATTCTGATGTATAGCAAATACGGAATACAGTGGGTTAAATATTATGCTGTGTTGAGATTATAAAAATTAATGATAGAGAATATGGTATCAAGAATCATTTATATTAATCTATAATTATGAATCTAAAATTGATGATTATGATATGTATAATAAGGTGTGGGAAAACACAAGGTGCTTATCTAGCCTAGGTGGGTCAGAGCTGAGAAGAAAACTGACATTATAGCCAGGATACAGTGAGAAGCAATGATGGAACCCTGGTAGATAATCTGGTCTTCACAGCCCACAATTCTCTTCTCTCTCCTTAGTGGCTCCCAGGTGCCGATTAAAGCCATTCTCAGCATCATGACTTGGCTCTGAAACTTCACACTTTTCTCCTCTGCTGACCCCTTACTTGTGCCTCATCAAAGCAGTTCTTACCCCTTACTTTGTGCCCTACACCTTGCCTTTCAGAGCCTTTGCTCATGCAAACCCGTGTTCACACTCCAGCTCCATTGCTATCTTTTTCTTAAGGTCGTTTCTAAGCCTCTCTACTTTCCATTTCTCTTCTCTCTGTCTCTCTTGTGTGTAACCATTATACTTTTCCTTCTCTAATGTTTTGTGAGCCCATCTTATCTCTCCTACTTAGTGTAAGCTTTTTGTAGTTGGGGACCAGAAAATTGTGTTCTTTGCTGAGTCCTCAGTCTCAACCCTGTGCCCTACACATACAGGATCAGCATCTCAACCTAGTAGTTAAGAGTGTGGCTTCTAGGGACTGGGGGGAAGGAAGGTTCAGCAGATTAAGGTGCTTGCTTGCAAAGCTTGCTGGCCCAGGTTTAATCCCCCAGTACCCACAATACGCAGAGAGTTATATGTGCATTTGAAGTTCTTTTGCAGTATCAAGACCCTGCTGTGCCCAACATTTCTCTGCGTCTCTCTCTCTGCTCATAAATAAGTAAATAAGTAAATAAATAAATATTTTTAAAAGAGTGCAGCCTCTGAAGCCAGGCCATCTGTGTTTGAAGTCTGTTTTACTTATTAGCTTTATAGCCTGGTTAAAGTAAGCGCTATAGCCCCTCTGTTTCAATTCTCTATAAAATAGAGATACATTCCTAGCAGAGATGTGGGATTTTGGTGAAATACTGCTATAAGCAGTTAGAACACAGCTCAACATACAGTAAGTGTGATTATTACAATCTGTTTTGTTCTTTACCGTTATAGTGTTGTAATAGTGGTTTCTTCTTCAGGTATTTCCCACCCACTAACAATTATTTCTCTACACCAGGCAAGCTAATAGTGGTGATCAGAAAGTTCTCATCCACTGCTCTAACATCATGTAAGGGACACTCACTGCAGAGGCCACTTGCTAGTCTTCTTTCAAGAAACAAGATAAAGTATTAACTTTTCCAGAACAGTATTGTTAGGACTGAGCAGGAGGACTGTATTGTTGTAATTGCTATATTGTAGTGTTTCTTTATTATATAAAGCACTTGTGTGCCAGGTTCTAGTCCCTGTAAAATTTGATGGTCCCTATGGTTCCATGGAGCTCTTGAGAGGTGGTAGCGAACTTAGGAGCCAGAGTCCTGTGCACAGAGCTGCTTTAAAGGCAGAGAGTGACATAACCCCGAGAAGTGCTCATTCCAGGGGACTTGGAGTCCATGTGTGTGGCTGACTATCCAAACATACAGCAGACTGCCCTACACAGCCTCTGCTTTGCCAAGCGAGTCTGCCCTGGAGAGGCAGAGCCGTTTGGCACACACACCCTCAAGTTCTCTCACTGAGAGGTTGCTCTACAGCATGTCCACTTTGGGGTCTTCCCCATTAATTGTGACTGGGAAAGTTTTGTGGCTTCCTTCCTTCCTTCCTTCCTTCCTTCCTTCCTTCCTTCCTTCCTTCCTTCCTTCCTTCCTTCCTTCCTTCCTTCCTTCCTTCCTTCCTTCCTTCCTTCCCTCTTTCTTTTTCTTTCCCCTCCCTCCCTCCTTCCCTCCCTCCCTCCCTTCCTCCCCTCTTTGTTTCTGAGCTACTTGAACTTATTTGCCTCTTTTCATTTTCTTCCTCCAGTTTCCATTTTCTCTACCACCCTATTTTGTTTTCTATATTTGTTTCTACACTTCATATCTGAATAGGCATAGTAATAACTTTTTTGAATGAAGGATGACTAGAATCACAAAGCCATTTTGTTTCAACACTAGTTCTTCCCCCTTTTGAAAGTGCACATCAGCAGCTCATCTCAGAAGCAACCATTCTGTTCTGTTTGTCTTTTTATCCTGAAAATGTGGTTTTCTCCTTCATTGATTGGTCGATTCACTGATTTTTGTGCTCTCAGAGTGGCTCATTGGGCTCATTTGGGTTCATTGTGGTAGACACTGGCTTAAGTGTTGGGAGGGAGGAATGAACCAACAGACATTTTTCCTGCCTTCATAGAATTGTGATCTGCTTTGTAAGGTAGACATTAAACAGAAAGTCCCAATTGGAATGCAAGGTAGAAAACTGTTGTGTTCAATGCTGTATCTTTAGCACCTTGCACAGTGCTAAATGTGCAAGAATGTGGTAGACCTTGATTAATACTTGTTGAATGAGTGAATAAATAAATGAATCACACCAAAAATAATATTTTGAAGGAAAAATCAAGAACTTTGCCTAAAATCTTAGCTAAAAAAGCAGTGTTAATATCTGCAAAAATAATATTCCTTGGTTGTGAAAATCAAATTTATTTAACTTAAAACATTAAGTGTTAGTGAGTACACATTTTAATCTCGTTTTCTGTCTGGTATGGTAGTTATGAAGGTGTGGGCTCTAATGGATGTCGGGGTAGGTCTCTCTGCTTCTTGCTTCTCTCATAATAGTAAGTCTAGGGTTATGAGGAAAGTTTGTTCTGTCTATTTGGCATTTGTACTTTGCTTATGATTTGCTCAGTTCCCACTTATTATCGATGTTAGGCAAATGAAAAACTGGCATAGTAGACCCATAATCTCAAAAATTCTGAGGTGACACAAGTGTGCCACCTACTGTTCAGTTGTTGGGAAGGAACTAGATCTGCATTTATTCAGTCTTGGACAATGTTGGTTCCAGGCTGAATCTGTCATGTTTTCACGTAAATCATAAATTTGAGCCTCACAGAAATCCTCTGAGGTAGATTTTCTTAATCACATTTTTAGGGAAGTCACTGAAGCTCTTCATTTCCTCCCCCTTTGAAATGACAGTGCTTCTCTTTCCATTACTGAATACTGAACTTGTAACAACTTTGAATTTGGCTCCTTGAGTAATAGTCAGATATGCAGAAACACACCTGTAGTTCTTTATCATTCTGAGGATTGGGGATATAATATTAAAAATAATGATTTATAAATGCATGTCTGAGGGCCAAGTGATAGATACCCTCAGGGCTTTACTTCTATGTCTTTCTTTCTTTTTTTTTTTTTTTACTTCTATGTCTTTCTGTAATCAGCTTAGTTGTCCTGTCAAGGGTCCTGTTATACTCCATGAGGAGTTTGAGGCTCCAGAAGAATTGGATAATTTGCCTAAGTCTTGTCGCCAGTATTGGTGGTGCTGACATCATGACTTTAAGGTTTATCTCTGCACTGCTCCATACTGACTACATGTGTGAACTCGTATAGATCACTCTTTCACAACTCCTACCATATGGCCTGATGAATCCTTTTACATTCTCTGAGTTACAAAATGTCTTCCACAAGGTTTCTGGGAAATAGTGTTGACTGCAGCTTCCCAGGAAGAAGCAGTCATCTGAAGTGATGGCTTCTCCAGGGAAGGCATGATGAGGGCATTTCATTAGGCTCATAGGCATTTTCAGATGGATGGTGTGCTGAGCAGAATGGCGCGCATACACACACACACACACACACACACACACACACACACAATTGCTCCTCAAGTGTATATTGGATGATATTCTTGTTTTAGTTTTTATTGTGATTTTCCAAAAATATTCTAGTTACGATAGTAGTTAACAGTCTTGTTATTAGTGATTACAAAGGCTATATGGGGTTTATAGTGTTCATTATTTGGATTTTATATATTCCACTTTCAGATGTATGTATGGGCTTTTGAAATTGATAGATTCATGTGTTGCAGGTTACATAATAGCCTTGTCATAACACATTGTCTTTATCAACAGGTTTTGAAAATACAGAGCTGTGGTGTAAAGAGTGGTTAGGATTTCACAAAGTTGGAGCCTCTGGGCTCTCCTGAGTCCCATAACAAAGAGAGGCACAGAAGGCTTATCTTGTCATCTGCTTTTACTGTTTATGTTGAGTTTCTATGTTTTACTTTCCACTGCCACAGCATTCTAAGGGCCAAGTAAGTGAGACTAGAATGTGCTCAGGGGTGATCTGGGTCAAGGGTGCTACTTTAGATTTGAGGTTTGTTAATTTGTAGTACTTTCAAGCACAGTGATTTTTGCTTACCATCTTTGAATCTCCTGTCTTTGAGATGTGATGTTTCATATACTAAAGATTTCTTTTTTTTTAAAACTTTTT
>PVHP010006377.1:0-42337 GCA_004024765.1 Zapus hudsonius | reverse complement strand
AAGTGCCTTAACCACTGAGCCATCTCTCCAGCCTGCTATACTAAAGATTTCTGAGAGCTGGTATTTCTAAAAAAAAAAAAAAAAAAAAAGGTGGGAATGGAATAGGAGAATATATATGACTAAACAAACTTGAACTAGGTATGATGTCCAGCTTTGCCCATGCTGGATTGATTTGGGTTGAGGTTAGTTTATCATTTGGGCCATCATTAAAAGGGGCTTGTCTTTCTGCTCTTGAATGGTATAGGTTCTTTTTTTTTTTTTTTTTTTTTGAGAGGTTTTCCATAGTATCCTGACATATCCTTGTGTGAGGTTCAGAACTGCTCTCGGAGGCCCAGTAACTATATTTCTGAATAATTTTGGTAAGGTAAACCTACTTTTTGGGGTAGAAATGAAAGAAAATAGAGTTCCACATTGTGAGGCAGATTAAAATTTCAACATGGAACCCAGTGACAGATGCATGCAGTATTGTGATCTCTGTAGAGTTTTAGGCAGGTCATAAAGCTGGGCATTATTGTATGTATGGAAAAGAAATGTGTCATTGACTCGTTTTCCATTTGCTTCTCTCTTGAATCATCTGCAGTATCAGTGCCAGCAGTAGCTCCCAGGGGCTGTCGCAGCCGTCCACCCAGACCACTCAGTATCTGAGAGCTGACACACCCAATAACGCCACGCCTATCACCAGTAAGAGTTAATTTAATTCTAAAGTTGTTTCTGAAGTTTTCTGCACCCTGTCATGTCATGCCAGTGTACTTGAGGATATGTGTACCATGTTGTATATGGGCAGCCTTGTCTCTGGTCTTCAACCTCTGCTTTCTAGAGCACTGAGTGAAGCTTTTTAAAATTGGGCTGGAGAGGTTCTCAGTAGTAAAGGTGCTTGCCTAAAATTGGGGTATTTAAAAATTAAGTTTAATTGTTAGAATAGTTTTGCTTTGGGGAGATATCCATAATTAATGACTTTAAATGTGCTAACCAATTCTGTAGAAAGCCAGAATGAAGATTTCCAGGTAGTTACATGGAATAAACTGCTGCACTACATAAACATAGACACTTTGAGTTTTATTTAGTAAGTTGTTTGACGGTTTTATGGGACATGTAAAGAATTTGCATTGTGTTTACTTGTTTGGTGCTGGGACTTGCACCCAGGCTCTCTAGCTTCTTAATACAAATCCATCTGCCATTGGAGTATTGTGATCTAATTTCCTTTTTGGTTTTGATGGTTCTGGGAGCAAACCCAAGGCCTCACATTTGCTAGACAAGTACTTTGCCAGTAGGCTGTATCCCAGCCCCTGATTGCCTTTTATTAACAGGATTTTGATGAATGTTTTCCTACAGTTTTTTTTTTAATGGTTTATATCCATTATAAAGTTCTCCAAAGCTCTTTCTGGCAGCTGGAGGTGCTCATTGCCTTGGTCCATTAATTCTTTAAGGGTATTTCTTCTCACTAGCTCTCCATTTTAATAAAGCACACAAGATGCCATTTGTCTCTACTTGCTAGCACTGGTTCTTTCTTTACTCTAACCTCCCTTAGAGTGAAAGCTTAAGGGCTACAATTCTATTTTTGCTGTCATTGTATTAAGAATGAATGGGAATTGAGGGAACTTAAATGTGAATTTCAAAATGGTGTGACTAGGCTAGGCTATAGGAATGCAGTAGTGATTAAATTGATGATGTATTTTATTAGGATTTTTTAAGCATTTCTTCACTTGAAAATGTCTTTTGTTATATGATTATATTGAAAAACCTTTTGGGAGGAAAGAACTGCCCATAAGAAGGATTAAATTAAATTCTGTGAATCAAAGCTTGTTTCATTCAGCTGAGTCATTTGACATGGTAATACTATTTTTAGCATTTCTTTTTATTTTTTTAACTGTATTTTTTAAAGTCTTTTTTGTTTTGTTTTTAATATAACATGCCTTTCAAAAGTCCCTCTCTTGGGTCAT
Organism: Zapus hudsonius; assembly: GCA_004024765.1. Classification (NCBI taxonomy): domain Eukaryota; kingdom Metazoa; phylum Chordata; class Mammalia; order Rodentia; family Dipodidae; genus Zapus; species Zapus hudsonius. Next base: position 40,397 of record PVHP010006377.1, on the reverse strand, counting down.
TGGATGTGCTTGTTTCATTTGTTTGTGACTCTTGAGCTCTGGAGTTGTAATTGAACTCATTGGCCCTAATGCCATAATAAAGGTATTTATAGGGCTGGAGAGATGGCTCAGCGGGTAAGGCACTTGCCTCCAGTGCCTAAGGCCCCGGGTTCAATTCCCCAGGACCCACATAAGCCAGACCCACAAGGTGGTGGCCCTGGTGTGTGTTCTCTCTCTCTCTCTCTCTCTCTCTCTCTCTCTCTCTCTTTCTCTCTCTCTCTCTGTATCTCTCTGCTTGAAAATGAATAAATAAAATATTTAAAAAAAAAAAAAGGTATTTATATTGCTTGGTCTGGCTTTGTTGGCTCCTCAGGTTATCCTACCTTGCGGATAGAGAAGAACGACTTGAGAAGTGTCACTCTTTTGGAGGCTAAAGCCAAAGTGAAGGATATAGCAATATCTAGGGAGAGGATAACTCTAAAAGATGTTCTTCAGGAAGGTATTTATCATCTCAAAATCAGTTTTATAAAATAAAATGATTTCTATTTTCTTCTTCTTTAGACTTTATGCTTTATACAGCTTTATGCACGTCTTGATGTTGAAGTATAATAACGCATACATGTTTTTGTTAACTTTAAAGTGTATTTTCTAGTTCCTTCTGATTTAAAGTGATTAGTACCTAGCAGGTCTCTTTGAAATATTCTAAGTCTTTTTTCTTTCTGATGGCTGTTCTTGCAGATAGAGTGGGGCTTTGGATTTAGATTCATGGTCCAGTTCCAGGATTTGTCACTGTCCTAGTCAGACACACACTGCTGGGATGAATCTCCAAACCAGTCACAGTTTTGGGAGGAAAGTATTTATTAAAGTTAACAGATCCAGGGGAAGTTTTCAGAATAGTAAAAAAGGCTGGCCCCCTTTACAGATCCAAGCAGAGAAAAACCCATCCAGCACTTCCAGCCAGCACACTCCAACTCTCAAACAGCAGGACCACCAGACTTTAGCTCTATACATATACAGGACTGCTCTTTGTATAGTATAGCTGGAAGTTCACATCTACCTTAGAGCTAGACCCTAGGAGGCCAGGTCAAGGTTATACCTCCTCCAGCCAGGAGGCTGGAGACAAATCTTTAATACACTTTTGAATCTATTGGGGGACATTTAATCAAACTATCACAGTTATCAATTTGGCTTTAGAGAAATCTAATATTTTTCATGAATTTTGAAAACAGTAGCTTTTATAACTCTCAGACAGGTTTGAAGATTGGATGAAATATGTACATTAAATGAATTAACCATACTGGTATTTATAGGTAACAATACTCCCTCCTTCTCCACTTAGGTCCTCGCTTTCTATTTTGAGTTTAGGATATTGACTGGGGAGGTGCTGAAAGATGAGTGCAGAAGTTGATAATAAAGCACTGCATGGAGCTCTTCACATTGTTAAATAGAGTCACTTACTCCTGCTCTCCTGTTAGTATGAGCCCAGTGTCCTTCTGCTCATCCAGTCTATTATAGGTCAGTCATAGCCAAGTGAAGAACTTAAAATGGCCTCAGTGGCAAGTGGTGAGCAGATTTTGGCTGGTTACATAGCAGAGAGACAGAACAAAACAACCAGCAAACACAAACAGCCAGAGCTCAAAACTGGCTGTCAACCCATTTTAGGGCTGGACTCAAGATTGCCCCCAGTGACACACCTCCTCCAGCCTCTAGGAGGGAAACTTTACCCTAAGGCTATGGGGGACATACATTTGCATTCAAACCACCACTGCCAGCATTTCTTTTAAATTATAAAGGAAAGAAAGTGAAAACTGCTATTGTGAAAAAGAGAAACATGAGATTAAGGTTTTTGATGGTCATCTCATAAGGAAGCGTTTTATAAACTTTCTGTTGACAACCTCTATAAAGCTATACAATGTACCCATTCCATCCTACTACCCTCCTTTGTCCCCCCTCCCCCTTTGACTGAACCCCTTCTTTCCAACAAGGCCCTCTTCTATTTTGATGTCACCCCCCCCCCCCAATCATGCAGGCTTTGTTTAGGTAGCGCCACTATGACGTCACAAATGCATGACCACTTTGTGTCTAGAAAATGGTGTTCCAAAGCTCTCATCCTTTGGCTCTTACATTCTTTCTACCACCTCTTTCATAATGGTCACCGAGCCCTGGAGGATGTGACAGAGGTTTCTCAGTGTTGAACATTCCAGTGTTACTTCTTAGCACTTGAATGAGTTTTAAGCCTCCTCAGGAGTTATTGCCATCTGAAAAGAGAAGCTTTTCTAACTAAAACATTAATATTTAAGGGTACTTTTGTAGGTATAACATATCCATTTAACCAGAGAGTAGCAACTCTCCCCAGGGGCTTATGACTAGGTTTTTTCAGTGTTAGGCATGAATTACTTCTGTGGAACAGGCCTCAAATTGAATCAGAGAGCAGTTGGTTTCCCACATATCAGACATACCACCATTGCACCAGTTGGCACATTTTGCCTGACTGGCCAGCTATGTAACTTGCAGAGTCTACCATTGGTGAAGCCAGTTGATGGCTTTCTCCCGTTGCTTGCTGCATAGCACTTTCTAACACGATGACAGTCAGCAGGAAGGAGGGAAAGCTTTTTTATTTAAGCAATCAGAAATTGCTAATAAACCACACCTTTGCCCCCAAAAAAGGTTGTCTCTTTGCTCTAAGAGTGTTTAGGTCTACACTACATTTTCCCAATGACCTGAGTGTCTAGAGAACTTGTGTGAGGCCTTCTAAGAAGTGAGTGGTAGAAGGCATGGAACACTGGACTGTCTAAAGCCAAGATGTGTACTCCTTCAATCTACTTTTTAAAAAAATTTAATTTAATTATTATTATTTTAAATATTTTATTTATTCATTTTCAAGCAGAGAGAGAGAGAGAGAGATAGAGAGATAGAGAGAGGGAGAGAGAGCGCACACCAGGACCACCACCTTGTGGGGTCTGGCTTATGTGGGTCCTGGGGAATTGAACCCAGGGCCTTAGGCACTGGAGGCAAGTGCCTTAACCGCTGAGCCATCTCTCCAGCCCTTGAATCTACTTTTAAAATGTCTACAGCAGTAGAGAGTTCCTTTGTCTGCTTCCATTGTGGCTGTGAGGCTCATGCTAGAAACTATAAACACATGTGTTTACACCCCATTGTTGAGCTGCAGTGCTCCTGGCGATATTAGTACTTTATTTAGGGAAATTAAGAAAAAAGACTCACATACTTAGTTATAGATATGGTGTATCTAAAAGCAAGTGAAGACGTTTCATAGGTATAAACAGCTTTTTAAAAAAAAAATTATCGGGCTGGAGTGATGGCTCAGCGGTTAAGGCACTTGCCTCCAGTGCCACAAGGTGGTGGCCCTGGTGCGCTCGCTCTCCCTCTCTCTCTCTCCCTCTCTCTCTCTCTCTCTCTCTCTCTCTCTCTCTCTCTCTCTCTCTCTCTGCTTGGCAATGAATAAAAAAAATTATCAATAATTAGGTACATTGTATGAGCAAATCTTATGCTGGTGCCCCATTTCCCATCTCTCTGTCCCCAACCCTACTCAGTGGGCATACTGGATCAGTCCATAGGGTATGGGGTATGAATTCCACAAGAGGTAACCAGGTTTTTTCCCCTCCCTTTGTGTGTTGTCACTAAGGAGGCCATGTTTCTGGATATTCTCCCCCACCATTGCTCTTACAATCTTTCCACCCCCTCTTCTGCTCAGTTCCCTGAGTCATGGTGGGTGAGTTTTAAGTCTGCTTTATTGTTGAGGTCTTAAGTGTCTCTGGACTTCTCCTTTGGATTGTGTTGGGTATTGTTGGTGTCTGTTTCCATTGACTTTTTATGGGTTATCTGACTTGCTGTGGTGATAGGTCTCTTTACAAACAGCTTTTAACAGTGGTTAAATACCAATGGTTTGTCATTTAACTCTAAAGCTAGAGTAATATCAGTCAAATGTGCCTGTATTATATTTAGGTTACCTTGTGCCAGAAGGTTTTATACTGCATTGCTATGAACATTATCAGATAGCCTCATTAATAATAATTTTTCCTTTTAGGTACCTTTGGGCGTATTTTCCATGGGATTTTAGTAGACGAAAAAGATCCAAATAAAGAAAAGCAAACATTTGTAAAAACAGTTAAAGGTAGGATTTTCTTGCATACTATCTGCATAAAATTTTTTTGTAGGCAGCTCATGCCAACAAAATTCTCTCTGTGTCTCAGTGTATGCTGGACCTTTTAAATGACTCCATGTTAGTTGACCTCATGAGGCTAACTTTTGAGAACTTGGTCATTTTCATGAATTATAGAAAATAGGCGGTTTAAAAATTATTAAATATTTATTAGATATTACTTCATCTTCTAGTAAAATTACATCCACTTGACTTCATTGTTGCCATATCTCATTTTGAGTTTTTCTTATTAAAACTCTTTGGTACCATCTTTAATCCTCATTAGAAATCATTGTCATTAGTTTTTCCCAACTTGTAGGAACCCCAGACTCTCCAATATAGCTTTTCATGACAGAGTATCTGCTGGAGCATATTTGCCTTTTGGACTCGTTTTTGAAATGTTACCTAATTTTTCAATTTTTGATTTATGTTACTTTGAGATTGTTCTATAATATAATACAACTTTTTGTATTTAGGTTATCACACTAATACGGGTAAATTAAAACTTATTTGAAATGCTTGGAATTAATTATAATTGATGTTTGCAGTAGCTTAAATGATTCTTACTATTGTTATTTATACTTATTTACTTTTATTTTTTTGAGGTAGGGTCTCACTCTAGCCCAGTCTGACCTGGAATTCACTATGTAGTCTCAGGGTGACCTCAAACTCATGGTGATCCTTGTACCTCTGCTTTCCAGGTGCTGGGATTAAAGGCATGTGTCACCACTGTTACTTACATGGTACTAGGAATCGAGCTCAGGGCCTCATACATCCTAGGAAAGAGCTCCCCATTGAGCTAAATCCCCAGATAGTGAATTATTTTATTTGTCTATTTTGAGAGTAAGAAAAATGTAGTAGTATGTATGGTGCCTAATGTCTGTCAGTTTTTTATATGTTGGGTTGATAAAATATTTCTGAGAAAAAATTTAGTAGATTGAAGAAAAATTAAATTTAGTTTTATGAGTAGAAAGTGGCAAAATTTCTATGAAATTTGCAAAGTTAACTTATAAAAACTATGTTTCTAAATTTGATTAAAGAAATATCTAAAAACATGAAGGAATTTTGTTTATTTTTCTAAGCAATTTGGCTTGGACCAATCTAACAGAACAAATATTTGGTATTTATGGCCAGTAATTTATTGAAATCACCTGCTTAAGGCTGCAAGTAATCTATACACACACTCCTTTTATCTTTCCTAAACAAACATTTAACTCAAATGGATCACACAGCACCTTGTATCTTGTTTCTGTCAGTATGTATAAACCACCTTCTGTTTAGAAGGAGTACAGGGCATTCCAGTGAACCTGTGCTGTTCTCTCGATGGGTATTGGAGTCATTAGGAGGTTCCTGGTGGGATTTGATGATTCCAGGTGAATGAGCATTTTAGTGTTTGTTGATGCTGCTTCTACCTTCTCACGATGTTATTGATGAGCCTAATTCCACATGCTCTTGCCTAAACTGACAGGTAGCTGATTTTTTTTCTTTTCTTTTCTTTTTCTTTTTTTTTTTTTGACTCTTCCAATCCGATGGGGAAAATGGCATCTCCAAGTCCAGTTTGGGTGTCTTTATGTAGGGGTGACACTGAGACTCCTTGCATAATGTTGTTGGGCACTGCCTCTAGTTTCTCTTACTGATTTTAATGAGCTCTTTAAAGAAGGAATTAACCCCTCTATATTCTTTTTTTTTTTTTGTCCATAATGAGTTACATTGTTTAGTGGGCCAACAATGAGTTGTTATCCCCAATTCCTCATTGCCCCCCCCCATCCCCAGTCAGCTGGATATCTTCCTCCGTGGGCCGTCTGGATCAGTCTTTGTGGTAGGGGACCATGGATAGTATTCAGCCGGGTTCTCCTGACCCAAGTGTGTTGTTACTGAGGGGTGCCATGCCTCTGATAATCTGCCCCACCACGGCTCTCACAATCTTTCCGCCCCTCTTCCGCTCAGTTCCCTGAGTCGTGGTGGGTGAGTATTAAGGCTGAAAGCTGAGATCCTGGCAAGAGATGAGCCACCACAGTCATATCGTGGAGGATCCATATGGAACCCTGCAGAGAATGATGAGATGAACAAGGGACCCACAGCCACAGCCATTCAATCAACACAGGATAAGCCAGTGAGACAGAAACCAACGATTCTCGACACAAAAACCCCTAAGCTCACATTAAAACCCTCTATATTCTTAATGTGTTTTTCTAATCCACTCTTGCTTTTTCTTAGTTCATGAAACCTTAACTGAATTTCTAATTTTATGTAAGAGTTTCACAGAACTTTAGGCTAGGTCTGTTTCAATTTTCTTGTAACTTAGAATGAAAGTTGACTTTATAGTACAAGGTAATTTGCTAATAGAAAATATTGGTATCATGTCATTCAAAATAATTTCCTTTCTTTATATAGATCAAGCTTCTGAAATTCAGGTGACGATGATGCTTACTGAAAGTTGTAAGCTTCGAGGCCTTCATCACAGGTGAGAGCAAAAGCCCACTCGCTAAGCACAGCAACTCTGCTGTCTTTATTTGGAATACTTGTTCAGTTTTGAATTGAAAGCCATTTGGAGTAGCTTGATCCCCCCCACCCCGTGCTGAATATAAAGGTGAATGCATGCTCATTAATAGAAAATTTGCAGATAATAAAGTACAAGAAAAAATAGGGGACAGCATGTAAGCTTAATTTGTATAATCATAGTCATAGCTTAGTTTTTTGAACGTAGTTTGTTCATATTTCCCTTTTAAAAATAGGATGGTATGTACACATTAAAGACAATTGTACTTAAAATTTAACCATAGAATAACACTGACAAGAATAGTAGACCAACTCAAGCCTGCAGTGGTAGTTAACATGGTGCCATATTTGCTGTGTGTGTGTATCTGTGTCCAGATGTCTATTTCTAGATATATCTCTCTATGTGTGTGTATGTGTGCGTCTATCTACATATTTGTCTATAGAGTTACTTTTTAGTAAGTTAGACATCTCAACACTTTTAGTATATTTCCAGTATCTACTTACATATTTAACTTTTTTATTGACAACTTCTATAAATAAAAACAATAAACCCAGAGCACCCTTCCTAAATTTTCCCTCAACTGAACCCCTCCTTCTTTCCAGATAGTTTATTTTGATGTCATTTCCCCCCTCCTATTATTTAGGTTTTATGTAGGTAGTGTCAGTTTTGAGATCATGAATATCACTGCCACTTTGTGTCGGGAAGATGTTCCAATGCACATATTTTTAAAAAGGGCATTTTCTAATATAAGCACAAAAATCATTATTATTTTTAACAAAATCAATATGTTTATTTAATAGTGTTTCCAAGTTTTCTTGTTGGTAGCTGTAAACCTGAGTCCCCATTTAAAAAGGCTACATGGTGGTTCATGGAGTGGCTTTACCACATATGATTTAGCTAATTACTTATATCTGATTATTACATCATATGACTTCAAATAGTACTTGCAGGAAGAATATATACAGGCTTCTGAGAGAGTGATGCATGCAGAGACATTTTGTATTTAATTTCTGTGTACTTTGGACAGTCACTTGAGCTCTGCTAAAAGGGATGATGATGATGAATACAGGGGTTTTATTTTTAATTTTAGTTTGGCTCTGAGGGCTGAGAGCTACATTAAAAATCAGTACAATAGTAATTTTTTGGCATTGTGGTGGAAGAGAGGACAAATAAGAGTAAGAAGACAACTATTTTTGTTGGGATTAAACAAAATTTTCTGGTCAGCTATGGTGAGGACACATTCGAAGATAATTCTCAGTAGCAGAAAAAGAAACAAAGTTGTTTGTTGAGGAAGAACAAATAGTTCTCTTGGTTTCAAATAGCAAGTCATATTAGGTTTATTATATAACCAAGACATTGACTGATATAATGAGCAGATACTCATACTTCTTTTAATTTCATTCAAAATTGAAAAATAAAAAAAAATCACTGGCAGACTCGGCCCAAGAAGAGCCCTCCACTTCAGAGGAATGGATGAGCAGACAGATCACCCTTAGGCTTTACATGCTTAGAAAACACATTTTATTTCCTCTGGGCTTTTGACAAGCACTGAGAAATGACCAGTGGCAAGTGTCCTTTTTGGCAGTGTTGGGAGGGCTTGCTCATCTGTTATGCAGACAGGGGAAAGTGCCAGCAATGTTTCATACTAGTATATCATGCTAATTCAGAACCTAGACCCCTCGCCAATATTCTTAACCTGATGAAAGGCCTGTGCCCCACCAGCACCGAAACATGTGGCAAGGGTAAATGTGGACAAAGCCAGAGTTTCCCAAGAAGCAGTTTTATATTTAGCACAGCCCTAAACATGCCTTGACTAAAAACATTTTGAGCGAGCACTTGGAGCATTCTCTAGTGCTGTGTGGTTTTTCGACATCATACCATTCCAGGGTACACTTGGATATGAATAAGTGACAGCGTGACTTGGGAGTGAATGACGCTGAGTGAGAGGAGAGGTTGTAGCTTGTCCCTAACTCCATGTTCACCTGGGTTGTGAAAGGATACCAGGACTCCTAGTCGTACTGAAGGAAGCACATTGTTAATCCATAGAGTGGGCTGTGCTTTCCATTCACTGCAACACTCCCTCTCACTGTTAGGGGAATAGGGCCTTCGAAGACTAGAACATGCATGGCTGTGTGTGTACCTGTTCACTGTGTTCATTTTGCACTTAGTACTCAGCTAGGTACAAAGAATAAAAAAGAAAAGATAATATTTGGAACATATTACAGAATTTGCCAAGCAAGCTTAAAATACTCAGCAAATGTCACCTGGCTTTAACTGGTTGTGGTATGTAGTTCAGAATGCTTGCCTCTTGTTTAAATCTGTGATTGAGGCTTGTGGATGCATCAAAATACATTCAAACTTTTAAAAATCCCATCTTTTTACTATTTTTCCTATTGGAATTTATGAGCATTTTTTATCATAAGTGAAAATACTTACATGAGTTAAAGACTCAGTTACGTCATGTCTGTGCCCTGAGTTATTTCTTCTTGTGAGTTGATACCTTCAACTGCCCAAGGATGCCTGATAGTAGGCACTTGCTGTGCTAAATGCCTTAAAGCTTCTTCTTGGCAAGACTGAGAATTGGAGGCAATTCTGTGTCACACCCCACATATGGCCCTTTCCCCCACCTTCTCACCATATCTCCTTTGCTCTAATCACTCTTAGAAACCTCAGACCTCTCTCTCTATCGTCTTTTCCTCTGTAAAATGGGTTGAGTCAAGAGCAGCCATTTGTACTTTGAAACATTTTCACAAAGCTCACCACCTCTCCCAGAGAGTTCTTAATCATCTAGTTGTAGAATAAAAGATTTAACCTTGTTTGTGTATTTATTGTGCCTGAACAAAATTCTCTTTATTCTGCTAAATAATAACAGTCACAGGAAAAAAAGCAGTGAGAGAATCTTTTGTGCTTAAGGAAATGGCTAGCTCATCATACTCGGTCTGTTGTCAGAGTTTGTCCAGGCTAGTCCTGAGTCTACATGTTAGCCATTGTAGGGTGCATGGAAGGGGGCTCAGCAATCATTCCTCTTCCCTTCTTTCCAGGAGGAAATGTCCCATGAAGGGGAAAGCACGGAGTTTCAGAATCAGTCATTCTATGACTTTCTCCTTGGACTTGGTCTTCATCTTCCTAACCTTTCTCCCTGCCATGGGTTTCCTCACAAGTGCAGCTGCAAGGCAAGCAGCAGCCCTGAGAGGTTCCCCGATTTCCCAGCTCCTTGGGGTCAACACTTTTCCCTGGGTCATAAATCCCACAACTTGCCACTTGTGCAGTGGTGGTCCCGCTAGAATTTTATGGTTGATACTAAAAGTAGCACATGCAGCCAGACATGGTGGTGGATGCCTTTAATCTCAGCACTTGGGAGCCATCAGTAGTGAGTTCCACATCAGCCTGGGCTAGAGTGAGCCCTGCCTTGAAAACAATAAAAAAAAGTAGCACATGTTTAATTGAGAACATTTTTAGGAAATAAAGGCAAGGTAGAAGTTATCTGTAGTCCCACAGGTCAAAGACAACAACTCAGCTCAGGCATATTCCTGCAGTTGTTTTTCTCCACACTTGTAATTGTTTTGTAAACTTTGAATATGTATCTTAATTTCCTTAAAGGTGTTATTCATGTTCTCTTAACATCTCTGTGATCATTTAATTGTTTCATATTCCATTTTTCTCTTGGCCATTTATGCTTGCAACTTTCACTATTACCACATTAACTATTCTTGTTCATGTAGCTTTTTATGCTTGATATTAGTTCCTTATCAAAACATTCAGAAACGGAATTTGCTAAGTGGGGATATTCTTAAGGCTGTTATGGGTATGTTTCAAATACTCATTAAATGTTTTAGTGATACAGAATGCAAAGCAGCAAATATAAACATGAAGAGTCTATGCTTTTTGCCTGCTTGAAATTTCCAGCTTAGTATGGATGAGGGAATCGTATAAAAAGTTACATAACCTTGGGGAAAGTTAGCAGTTCCAGGAGGGAGTATCAACACACAATAGGATGAGATATATATGTGCACATACAAGTTAAAGTGGAATAGTATTGTGGGCCATGGATTTGGTTTATTTTGCACATGATAGTATCCTTTAATGTTTGGTGGAGCCCTTGTGTTATAAGTTTGAAAACTAAGGCTAAAAGGAATAGTCACTCAGATAGTGAGTCTCATTTTCAAAAGTTGAATTCCAAGTTCCATATAATCAGCTAAAGACCTCTTAGCTTTTGTAACAATTTCAGTCATGTGTGTGTGTGTGTGTGTGTGTGTGTGTGTGTGTGAGAGAGAGAGAGAGAGAGAGAGAGAGTGATATACAGTGTGTGCATGTGTGTGTGCTGATGCACATACTCCATAGGTTTGCATTTGGAGGCCAGAGGTGAACATCAGGTATCTTTCTCTTTTCACTCACCCATGTGTTTCCTTGATGGAGGTCTCTCCTTCAACCCAGAGCTTCTGTCTTGTGAGCAAGCTCCAGCAACCAGTCCTCCCCACCTCCAGACTTGGCTTGTTGCCTATGTACATAGCCATTCCAGCCTTTTGCATGGATTCTGGGGAGCCAAACTTGGTGGTCTCTAGCCCAAGATCCTCATGCGTAAGTGGCGCACATCTGCTGAGCCATCTCCCCCGCCTCGATTTCAGCCTCTTAAGATTTTGGATTATCATGGATTATTTTTTGAGTTGTGATGATGGAATAAATGGGACATATGGTATTTATTCTCATGGCGAAGCCATTTTCAGGCATCTGTGATGATCCTTTGGAATAAGGATTTAGTGTGGCCATAGTGTCTTCAGAGAATCCATTTCATAGGGAACATCTTGGACTTTATATCTTTTCCTATTGAGAAAGCGTGCACGCACACACACACACACACACACACACACACACACACACACACACACACACATATATGGGGACTGTTTAAATGTGTGTTTTTTTTTTAAAAGGGGTATTTATAAGTAAAATTGATAGTGTTTTAAAGTATGCTTGGGATTTTGTTTTGATAATTTTTAAAAATAAACCTCTAAGGTTTTAGATTTCATTTGTCTTTCTCCCAATTTTTTTTATTATTTTATAGAAATCTTCTTCCTATTACTCATGTGTGTATAGAAGAAGGAGAAAAGCCCATGGTGATATTGCCTTACATGAATTGGGGGAATCTTAAATTGTTTTTACGGCAGTGCAAATTAGTAGAGGCCAATAATCCGCAGGTGAGAAAAATTTCACCAAATATCAATTATTTACTAGTAGTTTCTGATAATGTCTTTGAAAGTAGATATTGATAGTTACACATGTAAACTGTCTAAAGACCTGTAAAAGATACTCAAAACAGCAAGAAGATACTTATGACCTGTTGGTTTGGAGGACAGTGGAGATGGTTGATGTTTTCTTTCTCCATGTCCTTGGCTGATACTCACGATTTCCTTTGCATTTCCATGGTGTTTGTTGGTAATCACCTCAGACTCCTGTAACACCATCCCATTCATTTCTTGAGATCTTTTTGGAGACATGTGTCCCAGAGTTCCCTTCTAGAAATGGAAACAGTTTACAGAGCCACTTAATGCATATTATACCAAAAGCTGGTGGTAGCCTGAGGTCTAGATTGTAGGAGATAGTTGGGAGTATTCTTAATCTGCTTGGCGGAAAGATGCCAGTCATTTAAGAGTTTCTTTCTTGGCATTGCTTACATGTTTAGCTGTGAACATTTGGTCAGATTCCAAACATCTGGTGGCAGTGGCAATAAAGCCTACTAAGTACTCTGCTTTCTTCTGTATTTATGTATTTATTGCAGTTAACATGAACAAAATGAATTCAGATCTGCATTGAGTATTTGCTTTACTGTGCATGATGCCCTGTGTAGCTTGAAAGGATCACAGCTGTGGTTCTCAGCAAGTGTTGGAAGCTGTGGTTCACAAACATGATCGGGGGGAGAACATCATTCCTCAGCCTCAGTACTGGCACATCAAGAGGGGCATGTCAATGGAATGAGCTGTAGACTTAGTAGTTGGAAATGGTCCCCAAGGGAGAATCTAATAAAAACTACTGCTTTAAAAGGAAAGACTGAATTACTGCTTAATGAGCATTTGAAATACTACTTTGAAGATTCCACATTCATTGAACAGACATTTACTGAGCAGCTATCATATGTGGTGATTTTAGAGAAAGAACTATAACAGATGAGAAGACACAGTCAAGTCATTGGTGAATCACATTACAGAATCAGGACTGCAGTTGATAGAAACATGGTATACACAGTGCTATAAGAACATATCCTGGTTAAGAAATGGGTTTTTAAAACTCAATGAGTGCACTGAAATAGGATTGTGGAATCATAACCAGCCATCATCATAAGCTCCCTGCTGTCTGGTAAACCTTGTCATTTTTCTGTTGCTGCAGGCAATTTCTCAGCAAGACCTGGTCCACATGGCTATTCAGATTGCCTGTGGAATGAGCTACCTGGCAAGAAGGGAAGTCATCCACAAAGACCTGGCTGCTAGGAACTGTGTGTAGGTTGATCTTACTATGGTCACTTGATGGGTAGTACTTCCTTAGTTTAGAGCCCTCTCCAGAAGTCACAGTGGGACTTGTGTGTTTATGGTAGCAGTGATCATAATGCCCTGATGCTTTGGATGTTACTGTTCTTTTCAGCATCGATGACACGCTTCAGGTGAAGATCACAGACAACGCCCTCTCCAGAGACTTGTTCCCCATGGACTACCACTGTCTGGGGGACAATGAAAACAGGCCGGTTCGATGGATGGCTCTTGAAAGTCTGGTCAATAATGAGTTCTCTAGTGCGAGTGATGTGGTAAGTGCTAGGAATCCAGATATCAACAAAAAGTACAAGAAAGCTTTCTGGTTTAAAATGATTTTTAACATTCTTGTCCCTTTAAAAAAATACTATTTTCTGAAATTTTTCATTCAGAAAGCAAATGTAGTTAGCTCCCAGTTAATCATTTTATGGGAAGAAGCTATGTGACCCAATCTCTGGGCCAGAACTATGTATGTTCTTTCCCACTCACACTATTCATGCTGAGGTAGGTACAAGTGTGCCAGTGCTAGATATGAGGACATTGATCTTCTTACAGTCTCAGCTTGATCGAGTATCTGCCAAGTCATAGAGCTGGATTATTATCTTTCATTGTCTCTTCCGCGTGTTAGGGTGATCAGTTGTCTTAGCTGAAACACATGGCAGTTGTGAGCTCAAAACTATTTGATGGTCAGGAAAAAGAAGGTGTTTTTAGATGACAATCGAAATATTTTGTGTAATTTTAAATTGTAACTTGAAGAGATTGGGACTTTTTAAACTACTCCTTAGTAAAAGGAGTATTGGTTACTAATATTTCAAAAGGGTATGCAAAATGGGCAGTAGTGCTGTTTGCTTTACATTAGGAGACCCCAATTCAAATTCTTGATCAGTGTGTTCTTGATTTCTGTATATGTATGCCATTATAGCTAAGGAATAAGAGGATTCTAGCATACTATTTATATCACATATTTTCCAGGACCTACTGAGTGCAAATTAATTAGGTGATATACTTTGAGTGAATGAGATTATAGTTAATATACATAGCTATCATTATCAATTATGTCCCTTTGGCTGAGTATACCACTCTATATTAACAATACTGATTATAATTTATTTAAGCAAAACACTTAGAGTAATATATAATCTTACGTGTATGTATATGAGTGTGTGTATGTGTATGATCATGTGTGTGTGTGTGTGTGTGCACATATGTGTGGAGGTCAGAGGACAACCTCAGACGCTGGTCCTCAGGCGCCACACCCTCTGTTTTTGAAAAGGTCCCTCACTGGCTTGGCTTTTGCCAAGTATGCTAGAGAGCCTGTCTTTTCTCCCTCCTCAGTATCAGGGTTTCACACATGTGCCACAACACCTTGTTTTTTAATGTGGGTTTTGGGGATTAAATTCCTGTTCTCTTACTTGCATTATAAGTAGTTTATTGACTCAGTGATAGAGTTCATTATTTTTAATGTACATAGTATTTTGTAAAATTGTAAGAATTCACACATTTTATATAAGAATCTACCTTTGTTAATATAGTTATATCAAGTACTTTGTTACTTTTAAAATTGTGTGTGTGTGTGTGTGTGTGTGTGTGTGTGTATGAGCACATGTGCCAGGGCATATGTGTAGAGGTCACAGTGGATCACTTTGAGGTGTCTATGCTCTGCTTCTTTGAGACAGGGTTTCTTGCCACTGTAGACAAACTGCCAGACTACAAAGTAGCATCAGACTAATGGTCCACAGCTTCTGATTTTATTGGCATAGGCACATTGGGGTCACAGAGGCATGTACTCTTTTGCATCCTGCTTTTTATATGAGATGAAGGTCATCAGGCTTTGCAAGCATGTGCCTTTTCCTGCTGAGTCTATCCCTAGCCTCATGCTTTTTTGACAGCATTATTTTTTCAAAGTCATCTCAGATTTAATGGTGAACATCTCTACAGAATTCCTTAACTCTCAGAGCTATTTTTAGCATTTTTGGCTGAGTTTACACAAAATGTCAGTGTGATCTAAATTCAGTTAGTTAATTGAGACAGAGTCTCACTATTATATAGCCTGGTCTGGCCTTGAACTGGAATTCCTGTTGCCTCAGCCTTCCAAGTGCTAGGATTATAGGCACATGGCACCACAATTTAAATATTCTGTTTTTGTTACTGATCAAAATTGTTTTGAATACTTTTTTTTTGTTTTTTTGAGGTAGGGTCTCACTCTAGTCCAGGCTGACCTGGAATTCACTATGTAGTCTCAGGCTGGCCTTAAACTCACGGCAATCCTCCTACCTCTGCCTCCCGAGTACTGGGATTAAAGGCGTGTGCCACCACCCCCGGCGAATTCTTAAAGGTTATTAAATGTTAATAATTCAGTGAGCACAACCAGGTTGTGCTCTCATTTATCCTTTATGGATGAAAGTAGAGTTTAAAAGCTATTTTTGGTATCTTTTTGGGAGGGAGCTGAGCAATTTTCATCAGCCATGTGCAAACTCACAAGTGTGACTCCACTTCCACTGGAATCTGTGCACAGGTAAACTACGCACACAATTCGGTGTAAGTCTAGCACTGAACTAAAGGTATTGCTCTCAGAGAGGGATCATTCTCTCTCTAACTTGGAAAGGACCTTGACATTTAATATTTCTTTGTAAAGAATTCTGGAGCTGGGGGCTGGAGAGATGTTCAATGGTTAAGGTGCTTGCTTGCAAAACCTAACAACCTGGATTTGATTCCCTAGTATTGGCATGAAGCCAAGATGCACAAAGTGGCGCATGCATCTGGAGTTTGCTGTGGCTAGAGGCCCTGGCACACCCATTCTCTTTGTCTCTCTGCTTGCAAATAAATAAAAATATTTTTTTTAAAAAAAAGAATTCAGGAGCTGGGAAGATGGCTTAGTGGTTAAGAACACTTGCTTCATTAGCATGAGGACCTGAATTCAATTTCCATCACCCATGTGAAAAGACAGACATGGCTGCACATGCGCTGGGCTGAGCGCAGAGGGAGGATTGCTGTGATTCCCTGGTCAGGAAAGAACAATAAAAAGACACACCGATGTTTCCCTCTGCCTTCTGCATGCCTGCACCTGCACACACACAAACAAAATCTACATGATTAATTTAGAAACACATTAATTTGTTTCTTTAAAATCTATCTCTGGGCTTTTTTTTTTTTTTTTTTTAGTTCTTGGTTTTTTGGTTTTTTGAGGTAAGGTCTCCCTCTAGTCCAGACTGATCTGGAATTCACTATGTAGTCTCAGGGTGGCCTTGAACTCATGGTGATCCTCCTACCTCTGCCTCCCGAGTGCTGGGATTAAAGGCATGAGCCACCACACCCGGCTTATCTCTGGGCTTAGTTTTCATAATTTTAACTGAGAAGATGCAGTATCTCAATATGCCAAGATTATAATGTTAACTTTTTTTAAACAATTGAGTTCAGGAAACATGGACATCTAGATTCAGCTAGTTATAAATGTCTTTCTAATATGATTCCAAGATGTGACCTCATCATGGGTGTTCTTAGAATGTCTGTTATTAGTTTTGTTTAAGCTGTTTTCACCAAATGTAGGCACAACCATAGATTTTTTTATTTGACTTTCTTTTCCTTTATTTGTAAATAGATTTCATGATTTGTCTTTGAATTATTTAGTTAATTATAGTTAGTACTAACATAATTCTGCTCTTAAGACGCGGTCTCCTTTTCAGAGAGTAAATATAATCAAGAGAGCACACTTGAGAGTTTTGTGCAGGTTCTTTTCTTTATGATATTACATTGTATTTAAGAAGCATTTTCTTGGGAAAAACAAGTCAAGGAAATGACTTCCATGCTAATCTTATCAGCATGATTTATGGCAGTGAGGAGATCCATTTTAATGTATTTGAACATTTTTTAGGGCATAGGGCAAATTTAAATATGTCCCTTGTGCCTTTGTGCTTTTCTGCTGTAGACACTGAACTTGCTTCTGTTGCATGTGTCTTCTCATTCCTATTTGTCCAGTGCTCTGCAGCTAACCATGGAGAGCAGTCTTTTGAGCTACTGAGGTAAAGAGAAAGCTGGAGTTAACACGAGATGCTTGTTTTCAGAAGTACAGAAAACTTTTATACTGTTCATTACTAATTTTAGAGTAATGCTTAGATTCCCAGTAGCTGTGTTCTTCCTGATTAGATTTCACATGTCAACAATCTTAGACCTGTTACGTGTAAAGTTCACATTAAGAGAAATGAATATTGAAGATATAAGGAACAATCTAGAGATGAAAGAATCATTTCTGACCTTAGGAAATAGAGGTTCAAGATCTAGTATTCTTTTTAAATAATTTATTCATGAGAGGAGAGAGGAAGAAAGGGAGAGAGAGAGAGAGAGAGAGAGAGAGAGAGAGAAAATGAATGAATGAGAGTATATAGAGACCAGGGAGTCCTGCAAAGGAACTCCAGATAAATGTGTCATTTCTTGAATCTGCTTTTACATGAATACTTGAACCCAGGTATCAGACTGCAATCAAATGTCTTTAATCACATCTCTACACAGTCCAAGATCTAGTATTCTTAAGAAGATACTGTTTAGTTTAATTATTAAACACTATCATTTTAGTTGTCTTTATACTTCCTTAAAATGAAGAATTTACTTTAGGAGTAGTTGATACATTTCAGAGGCAAGTAGTTGCTATCTTGTGGTCAATAACTCACCATGGGATATTTTCTGTGAGTGGCTCTCCTTTAGGATCTTATGCTCACGAGAGTTTGTGAGCATCTTTGGTTCCCTTAGAGGCTTATTTTTACTTTTCTATTTCATACTCAGATGACCCTAGTATTCTGACAGAGCTGTGTCTAAGCATTTGCAGTGGTAAGTGCCATGAACAGTCAGTTCTGATTTCCTGGCACCTCTTGTGGCTCCTCTGTCTTTCCTAATTATAGCTCTTAGGACGGATTCACAGCAGAAATGAACTCTTCAGTTTTACAGAAATCTAGATACACATATAGATTAAGCACATTTGTGACTGGAGATTGCTGGTGTTAAGCTGAGGTAGCATCTCTGTACATTTGGTTACCATAGGCTGGGTAGCATAGGTCACAGACTTGTATTTCTCACAGCTCTGAAGCCTGCAAAGTACAGGATTGATGTCTGTTGATAAGTGGCCAGGGTCTCTTTTCAGATTCAGATGATGGATATCACCTTTTTGCTGCGTCTTTAGTTGGCGTAAGGCAAAGGGGACTTCTCTGGGATCTCCTTTATAAGAACATGACCCAGTCACCTTCCAAAAGCCCACCTCCTAATACCATCTCATTGGGGAGCACACAGACATTAAGTCCATCTCTTCTGCTGATCACCCTAAATTCACATACTTCTCAGATGTAGAATGTGTTCATTTCTTTCTAACAGCCCTAAAGTCTCAACTCATTGTACCTCCAGTTCTTTCTATAATTCAAAATCTTGCCTAAGTATCAAATAAGTCAGCTGTGAGGGAGCCTCAAGGTACAATTTAGCCTGAGGTAATTAAATTTGTCTTTAGCTCTGAACCTGGGAAACCAAGTAAGTTCTGTGATGAGACAGGTGTGGGAGAGAGAGATATCTGTCCTCAAAAGGAGAAGTAGAAAATAAAATGGCGGTAAGTCTCCTACAAATCCAAACCCAGCAGGTAAACAACATGAAAGCTTGGGCTCAAACTAGTTCTGTTTGGTTCAGAACATTGCCTTCCAGGCCTGCTGGCAGCAAGCACCTTAGTGAGAGAGAAGGCACATTTCATTATACCACTTTTCTGACTGCTGTTTTCAGACCATAGTTAACTGATATTAACTGAGCCTACAGAAAGCAAGCAAAGCTCTGAATAAAGGACTACTGTGCTAGAGTTAGCCAGACATTGTAAGTGCCTCAAGAAACCGGATGGCAATCACCTCAGCTGTAGTTAGTACTGCATTGAGATGAGAAAAAATACTTGAATATACTGACAAGCCACACCAGTATACTATCATTGAAAATATATTTTTCTTTTAAAAAACTTGTCATATATGTGGGTGCATATGTGCACAAGTTGTGCATGTGTGTGCATGTAGAGGCCAGAAGACAACCTCAGGTGTTAACCTTTTTTGAGGCCTGAAGCTGTCCAGTTATGCTGGACTGACTAGCCAGTGAGCTCCAGGGATCCTGGTTTCTCTGCCTCCCTTGCTCTAGAATTACAGGCACATGCTACCATGTCCTGCATTTTTCTATATGGGTACTGGGGGTCAAACTTGTGCCCTCATGCTTGTGGGGCAAGCACTTTACCCACTGAGGCATCTTACCCAAATGTGTCTTATATCGTATACAGAAAAGCAAAAGAATAAGCTGATTGTGGTGGCTTATGCATCCAGAAGGCTGAGGAAGGGGAATTGCTACAAGTTTGAGGCCATCCTTGGCTACAGAGTGAGACAACGTCTCAGAGAAATTAAAGAAACAACAAAAAAGGGGGGACAGAAAATAAATAATACAAGTTGAGAAGAAAGGATTACAATGAATTGAAAACCATTGCTGTCCTGTAAATGACCTTCAGGTGGACATTGCGATGGTCTTTCATAAAACTGGAAAAAGTAGCCTGACCTTCTGGCTGTCCCCTTTCTAATGACGTCAAGCAGAAGATGATTTTAGAATAAGCCTGTCTAATTCTTACATAGTTGTCACAAGACTTTAGAAAGCAAATTTTCCATAAGTCATCTTTGTGACATTTGGTCTTTTTTTTTTTTCTGTTAAAGGTTCGATAGCTGACATGTTTTAATCACTTTTACTGGTTTTTAAGAAATGGGGTGGCAGTGATTATTCTGTTTTGTGTGTGGATTTTAGGTGTTGTAGCATATAGTATGAGAACCTGAGGTGAAGATTTAGCAATAAAAAGATACGTTTAGGTGAAAGAAGTGAATTTTCCTCAGTGCTGAGGATTAGACCTAGGCTGTTGTACATAATCACAAAGCACTCCATCTCTAAGCTAGTCCCTCAGCCTGGAAGAAGTATCTTGGAGATGAGACTCAAGGTGAAATGCAGAATTTAGTTCTGGTCCATTTGTGCATTGTACATATAGCTTGAAGGTAATTCTGAACAGTTTTTGAATGATAGCTTCATGGCATAAGATTTCGCCATGCTCACATTGGTGCTATGATGGGGATTAGGGTCATTCAACCTGTGTAAGAAAGAGAGAGGGAGGGAGGGAATATGAATGAGAATGAATGGACACACCAGGGCTTCCAGCCACTTTGTGCACCTGGCTTTACATGTGTATAGGGGAATTGAACCTGGGCCATCTCTCCAGCCCTCTGTGTAAGGCTTTTATTTTTTAAAAAAATCTATTTTGCATAGTAGTTAAGATTTCATTATTACTAAAAAGTCATTTCAAATTTAATACACGTCGTCTAAATTTTGTAGATTTTATATTTTTATTACCCTCATTTTGGGTCTTTCACTCATTAAGAAATATGTGTTCTTGGACAAGCTCCTAATTTAGTCTGATCCCTCACCATATAAATTTAAGCTACCAGAGTGTGATTTTTCAGGGTTGATTGTGAAAACTCAATGGGATTGCTGGCTCATCATAGAACCTGTGATGGCACACAGGTGTCATTTTCTTTCCTCAGCTTGCTTGCTTTGCTGGGACCTCGGTTTCATAGGTGTTAATCCCATGTGAGCCCTTCCCAGCTGCACAGCAGCTCTGGGTGGAGGGGGATCTGTTGCCTGTCCTCCATACAGTCTCCAGGGGCCACAGTGCATCGAGGTGGCCCTAAGCAGCCCACCAGTGGGCACTGCTGCTCTTTGCTCCCTGCTTCTGCTGGTCATCTCACGCCAAGCTAAGTAAATCTTCTCGTGCAAGGCCGGAAGATCCTTTCTCAGGGTGTTTTCATCTGCCCAAACTTTCAAATGCAGCACACCTATAATCTCAGGAGGCAGAGGCAGGAGGATGGCTGTGAGTTGGAGGCCACCATGAGACTGCTTAGTGACCTCCAGGTCAGCCTTAGCTAGAGTGAGAGCCTACCTCAAAAAACCAAAAACCAAACTTTGAAATATAGGGCCAAGAGTTTTAACTCAGTGGTAGAACAAGTGTTGTGTATGCATGATATTTGCGGGTCATTCCCTAGCACTGCAAAATGCACAATCTAAAAATATGACTTCTTATATTTTGCATAATTTTGTGTATTTCACTTAATTTATGCTAAAGTTAGGTTCATATTCTACTTCTTGTTGTCTAGATTAGCCATAATATTTGTAGTTACATAATTTCATATTAGGAAAATCTTTGACAATTTTGAATTGGTATAGCTTTATTAACAGTAATAAAAACTATCTCTTCAACAGATCTAATTAACAAATAATGTTTACATTAAGGATGCATTCATCAAAATACTTCCTAGAAATGCATTCTTTTTCTAGAAAATTCTAACTTGGCAAGACAGTCTTTTTTTTTTTTTTTTTTTTTTTGAGACAGGGTCTCATGCATCCCAGGCTGGTCTCAGACTCATTGTGAAGCTGGGGATCTTGAATTTCTGATTCTTCTGCCACTACCTTCTAAGTGCTGGGATTACAGGCATTAGCTACTATACGTGGTTTTATGAAGTGCAGGAGATCGAACCTAGGACTTCACACATGCTAGGAAAGCACTCTGCCCACTAAGTTACATCCCTAGCCCTATGGACTTCTCTTTTTAAAAATTAAATTATTCTATTTACTCAGAAGTCAGGAACAGGAACAGGAACGGAGAGTCAATGGACCAAGGAAGGGGGAATGGCAGGGGGGGTTAGTCGGAGAACCAAAGGGTGAGGAGTGGAAGTATCCACATGGTCCAGGGGCCCATGGATGTCCCTCCCATTCTGGCTGCAGCCTAGCTGAAGGGTAGGAAGGACAGAACTTTAGATGCTGAGAGTTGGAACAGCCCCACAGAGCCTCATGCGTAGGCTTTTTATTTTGGGTCCAGGGCTGAATGCAGAAGCAGCCAGCACACCTGGTTGCATCATCTGGAAGGGGCTGGGCTTGAACTCCATGTGTACCTGAGTAATTCCAGCTCTGGCAGCTGCTGCACATAGCTGGGCACATAGCCAGACCACAGTTAAGAATAGGATCTCCTGTGGGCCTTCCTTGGGGTTCTTTTTATAAATGTATTTGCTTTCCTTTCTTGAGTCAGCTGAACTGCCTTTTTTGGTTTGTAGTTGGCTGTATTGGGAGCACCAGACAGCTGTTTCAAAGCTCACCTCATGCTGCTATTGTCCTTTCCTAGTGGGCCTTTGGAGTGACGCTATGGGAGCTCATGACTCTGGGCCAGACACCCTACGTGGACATTGACCCCTTTGAGATGGCTGCATACCTGAAAGATGGTTACAGAATAGCTCAGCCAATCAACTGCCCTGATGAACTGTGAGTTTTCTAATTTCAAAAACATGAACTACATTATAAAAGTAAAACAAGTTTTCGTATTCACACAGATTTGCCTCTTTTGAGATAATGACTCTTGAATTAGACTCTTGTAGAGAACTACCCACCAGTTAGGCAGATTTCTTTCACTGTTTTATGCACCAGACATCTTGTATCTATAGTGCATAATCTTAGATATAAACTTGTTCCAGTCTGTCTAATAGTGATGAAACTGATTGGGTTACTATGTCAGTTACCTGACTTTTGTGAGGTGACAGTTGATGCATAGGGAAGATGCTCTGGGATAGTAAGTGAGTGGCATAGGTGTTTCCTGCCTCCTGCTCTTCATCACATGCATAGCTGACTTTCTACATCTTGGCAATGGACGAGCAGAGGCTAGTTGGGCTAAGTAGGTAAAGAGATGAGTGTGGTCTCCAGAAGCCCATAAAGGTTTCTATGTCAGCTCAAGGCAGCAGCCTTGCTAATGATCCAGGAATCTTAGCGCTCAGGTAGTGCTTCCTCTGAGGTCTTGCTCACTCCTCACTCATCATTCACAGGGTAGCATGGAGTATTGCTTTGACTGTGTTTTATGTATTTACATGGAATTCTGCATGTTCTGAAATATTTGGTGTTTGGTGTTCTTCTCATGAACTGAAATCCACATAACTCATTTTAGCTCCTTTTCATTCAGGAACTGTCAGCACATAGTACCATTAGTTAGTTGCTAGTGGCCTGTCTTTTTCATCTCCTCATTTGAAAAGAACAGTTGTGTAACTGGCATCAAGGTGCCCAGAACGTCAGGGGTACTGTATAAGCTAAATATTCCGTCAAAGGGGTACTGTATCATTATAAGCTAAATATTCCGTTGTTTCTGCAGGTTTGCAGTGATGGCCTGTTGCTGGGCCTTGGACCCGGAGGAGCGGCCCAAGTTTCAGCAGCTGGTGCAGTGCCTCACAGAGTTCCATGCCGCCCTGGGAGCCTATGTCTGATTTCTCTCAGTCCCAGCATCAGAAGAGCACACCTGCCAAGGACACTTCGCACTTCATGTATTACAATACCATCTGAAGCACCTTGTCTTCCAGAACACTGTGCCTTAAGAATGCTTTAGAACCTGAACTTTTAAAGACAGACTTAATAACGTGAAGTATTTTCTAGCTATCACTTTTGTTAGGTTGAACTGAAAGGGGTTTTGTAAATTTTTTGGCCAAAACATTTTTAAACATCATTACTTTGGACTAAGGGGTATATTTTTAAACAATGAACAGTTTTTAAAATTGTTTAGACACAGATATTTGGAATAGCTATTTTAGTGCCAACTGCTTTTTTAATTTTTATTTTTACTTCATTGAGGTGATGAGGTTACTCACCTTTACAGCTGTTTGAACACTTTGTCACTACTCTTGGGAATGGTTTGTCTTTAAGATGCAGTACTTAGGAAAAACAGCAGAAAGATGTCTGGTTTGCCTTGTACAAAGAAAGGCAATATACTGGGGGGATAAAAATTAAAGATTGAAAAATAAATTTTTTAAAATGGTTATTAGAAGCAAATTTTCCTTGCATGGAAATTATTTCTTCCTGTTTTATTGAAAAGTAGCTCTGCTTTCTTGTTTTGAGGGAAGTGGTAGCTGAGATCATCATATCTTAATTTTTTTTTTAACACAGAAATGAGCTTTCCCATGAACCAAATAAGGATGAGGGGCAATAGCAACTTTATTTATTTTTTTTCTCTCTGGGAAAGTAGAGAATGCAGTTCCAGAAAGTGAAGTCATGTTTCTAAGGTTCAAATTCCCTTTGATTGCACCTACAATAGTGCTATGCACAGAGCGGGTGCTTGAGTTAGTTTTTTTTTTTTTTTTTTTTTTTTTTTTTAAAGTTTAAACTGGTAAATTTTGTGCTTATCTTCAAGGCTGGCTTAAGTGTAAAATTGTTTTTTTAAGACACTTGAAAAATTAAAGGACTTGTTTTATATTATGGGAGTATTGAAAATATTCAAAATGCATTTTTGGTGGTTGTGTCTAAGTCTCTAAAAACATGCAGAAGCCAAATAATCACATTTTACCTCATGAGTGTGACTTGAGTTCCAAAACCCTAGCACAAAAACTGCGGTCCAGGGCCTGATAAAATGTTGGCGTTACTCTTAAAAGAAAGAATCACAATGCTGAAGCTTTCTCCAGAGCCAGTATGTAAGTGGGGCATATCTCTTCATACTCTCAGAGTGGAACAGGCCTCTGAGATGACCTGGCCTAAGCTGCCTGCCACTCTTTTATCCCCACAGGTGTATCAGGGAGGATGTGTGTCAAGTGAAGACTTCTGCCGTTATGAAACAAGCTCTATGAATTAGCACATTGGAAAACGGGTCACACATTACATGGTCTCACAACACACAGCCAAGAGCAGGATTTCCTGCATATGTATTATGCTGGTGTTTTGGTTTTCTGACACACCTAGCTACCTACAAGGGGCTGGTTTCGAAAGAAGCTCCTTTGGAACCATCTGTAAGTCACAGATGCTTTGCTCATTCGTAGACTCTAAATTTCAAGGCATTCAATCAGTAAGTACTTTCTAGTACTGACCACATGTGTACATGGTGTCGCTCAACTCACACCTCCCTAGGCATTCTTAACATTGTTTAGAAATCACAGTCCCATGTGCAAGATCTGTTAAAAAGGTGTGCTCACGTGTGACTTTTGCCCCACTTACAAGGAGCCCTGTTTTTTTTTTTGGGGGGGGTTGTTGTTTGTAAGCTCCAACTATGCATCTGTGTTTGTTTCTGTAGATTTTCCTTTTAGGCTATTCAGAGATAAGTGACGCAAGATTTCCATAGCTGATCCCTGTCCAGTGGTTTTGTCAAGGGTTGTCAATCCTGCTGAACAGTTCCCCCACCCCCCTTTTTTTCTTTTTTTCCAGAAAACACCATTTTTATAGGAAAGAAGCAAGCTGACAGCACTGGTGTGTTACTGGTCTAGTGACCTGGAGGTTCATTATATTTGGTCCTTACAACATTCCTAGTAAAAGAAAATTTTAGGCCCCTCTGCCGGGCCCTGGTGGGCCGCAGCTGTCGGCTAGCTCCTCAGCGCGGCACGGAGCGCAGGGAGGCGCCGAGCCAGGTCTCAAGATTCAGTCCTCCAAGACAATCCTGTCATGACTGGATAGGACCTCCAGATAAGTATTCAAACCTCCGGCCTGTTCATTTTTACATCCCTGAAAACGAATCACCAGTGGAAAAAAGGCTTAGAGAATTAAGACAGGAAACACAAGAATGGAACCAGCAGTTCTGGACAAACCAGAATTTGACTTTTAATAAGGAAAAAGAAGAATTCATTCACTCAAGACTGAGAGTTAAGGGACTGGACCTGAGAACTGAATCAGGTCAAAAAGCAACATTGAATGCAGAAGAAATGGCTGACTTTTACAAGGAACTTTTAAGTAAAAATTTTCAGAAGCACATGTATTATAACAGAGACTGGTACAAGCATAATTTTGCCATCACCTTCTTCATGGGGAAGGTGGCACTGGAGAAGATATGGAACAAGCTGCGACAGAAGCAAAGGAAGATAAGCAGTTAGGAGCACCCTCTCACCCCCAAGCCAGACGCACTGCATCTAGGTTCCATTCAGGGAGGCCCTGAA
Source organism: Zapus hudsonius (assembly GCA_004024765.1). NCBI lineage: Eukaryota > Metazoa > Chordata > Mammalia > Rodentia > Dipodidae > Zapus > Zapus hudsonius. The sequence goes on along the minus strand of PVHP010006377.1, from coordinate 14,270 downwards.
AACTGTAAGTGACCCCACACCTTCTATGGAGCCTTGGTCTGCCCTTCCTGCCTGTGGATCCCTAGCTGGCTCATTCTCACAGACATGGCGCACTATGTGCTTGTTTGTACCTGGAACTATACCATTTCAAATAAAGCAATATAAAGATCTTAGACTTAAAAAAAAATTTAGACACAGGAAGATTGAATTGCTCATTCAGTATTTATTGAATGCCTGCTACACACCTGGCCTCAGGATATGCATGTAACAAGGTGAATGAGGCCATTCTAGTTAGTAGTAACAGGTGGTGGACATTTAAAGACTGGTAAGTGCTATGATGGAAATAATAGAGCATTAGAATAACTAGGGCTAGGGAGATGGCTCAGTGGTTAAAGGCACTTGCCAATCACAAAGGATGGATCCTCAAGGTGGATGGTGAGGGGAAATACCCGAGGATATCCTCCGACAGCTACACATGTACCGTGGCACTCGTGTGCATGTGCACACACACACACACCCATACACATGCACAAAGAATATAAAAACAAAAACAGTTCTTTAAAAAATTAAAATAACTTGGTACGTCATGATCAGCCAGGTGGCATTGGAATTGCTGTCTCAAGATGCCAGCTGTGATTTGATCCAGGCAGGGGGACATAATTACAGAAGATTTAAAGCAGAAACAAGGTGGCTTCCAGTCTCAGCCCTTCCCACGCACCCTCAACCGCTGCTGTTGGGAGGAGAGAAAGGAGGCCTGAGCACCTGGATGTGAGGAGGGTGCTAGCAGATGAGGTCTGGGGATGTGGTGAAGGTTGTTTGGGATAGAGAATGTTAACGTGCCGGGAACGCAGGCTCTGTTGCGCTGACTTCCCTGCACTTCATCTTTGCCAGCCTACTCTCAGCATCACTGGCCTCAGCCCGTCACTGCCTGACAGCAGGTCTTGAAACTGAACTGCTATCTCGGTCCCCACAGCCTTCAGACTCCTGGGTGTAGTCTCCTTTCCAGTTTCACCTCCTGATTTCTGCTGAACATATGCTGGCCCACATTTCTTCCTGGGCATGTGCCCAGAAGATTCCTCCCACACTTACCTGCTTCCTCTCCCCCAGGCATTTTGGTTACTTTTCAGCCTTGTTCCTGGGTTTGCACTCTCACAAGGCAAGGTGGGGGCTTATATGTACCACTTGACTGTGAGTTCCTCGTGGGTAGGAACTTATTTTTTTACTCAGATTTGATCTCCATTGCTAAGTGGTACATGACACATGGTTGGATAATTAATGAATGCTTGAGTAAGCATAATCCTTTTTTAAATCTTTTTTTTTTGAGACATGATCTCAATATATAGCCCAGGTTACCCTTAAACTTCTAGCCATCTTCCTGCTTCAGCCTCTCAAGGGCTAGAATTTTAAGCAAACACCATCATCTCTGGCTAAAAATTTGAACATTTGTTAGAGGAGTAAGGGCTTTTTCAAGACTAGAAAAGATTGGGAAAATACATATAATTTGAAAATACCCTTAAGCAAGCAAAAACCTAAAGTTAAAACCAGGGTACCTGATAAATACATTCGGAATTTACTTGTATTTTTCTGTTTTTTCTCCTTGTTTTGGGTCTTTTGCCTTTTTGGTTCCAAAAATTAACACTAGATAGGTCTACATCATCAGTGATAGTATTTGGTTGCCAGGTGAGTGATCCAATGACAACCAAACAGTATCCCCCGAATTCCAAAATCTATGGATGCCAAAGTCCATTAAATAAAATGGTGTATTTGCATGTAACCTACATGCGCCCCCTCCTGTACACTTCAGATCATCTCTGGATTACTTAGAATAAATGTTATGCAAATAATTCTTAAACTACTTTTATGGGACAAGAAGAAAAGCTATGGATTTCGTACACAATTTTCCAAATATTCTTGATCTGAGGTTGGTGGAATTCAAGAAATTCATGGAAACACAGGACTGACTGTATAGCTTGTTTTTTCCCATCACAGACTGTAGAGAGTGATCCCAGGGCTGGTGGACTGACCTCAGAATGCTCTTCTTTCTGCTGCTCTGGCATCTGTAGCACGCTCTGGTCCTTAACCAGGACCTAGAGCTTGTTCTAGAAAGGAAGATGAGGAAGGCATGAGTTAACTGGGTCCTTTTTAATGAGGAAATTAGTAGTTTTTCTCTAGTATACAAAATCCACCACAAGATACCTCTGCTCTAGCTTCATGATCTAACCACCTAAGGCTTTTGGCCTCTGGAAATTAGCCCAAGATTAGCTATATATCTCTGCTATTAAAAGAACTTGGGCAGAAGAGATGGCTCAGTGATCAAGGCACTTGCCTGCAAAGCCTAGTGACTCAGGTTCGATGCCTTATTACCAGTGTAAAGCCAGATGCACAAAGGGGCACATGCATCTGGAGTTTGTTTGCAGCGGCAGCAGGCGGCCCTGGTGTGCCCATTTTCTCTATTTGCAAGTAAATAAAAATGTTGAAAACTCAAGCATTTATCTAATGATATATCTAACAACATTTGCATTTATCAGAGGGTTAACCTGTTATTCTTTAAGACAGGATCTCCTGTGTAGACTAGGAAGCCTAGGACTGATTCCAAGCATGCACTACCATGCCTGGTTTATTCATTTTTAAACTGACACTATTTGGTCACAAAAGTACATCATATGCATGTAAATAGCACTTTAGAAGTTATCTGTGATGGCTTAGAAGCTGGTGGACTCAACTCGGGGACAGGACGGCTCAGGGTTTCTGGCTTCACAAAAACACCAGACTTAGTATTCTGAATAAAGTTCCTCCAGCTTGAACTCGACTGAAGCAGGGTAGCTTTGACCTGCCTATAACGTCTTCACTGATAATACACTGATAAATACATAGTCCGTGAGTTTTGTGTTGGCATCTCGAGGCAGCGTCCCTCTGGCCTTTGCCTCCTCCCTCCTGTGACCCATGGATGACACAGCTGAATTTGGCCTGACAGCCATTCATGGTCACCTAGGCAGACTCCTGACTTGGGAAGGCAGGAAAAGGAAAAGCCAGTGTTTGTGGCAACCTCCCTATTCCACCTTCCTGGGCCACACTCCCTTTGTGACCAGCCTCTGGCCCATGCATTACTTGTCCCTCCTGGAGGGACAAGTTTTCTTTCCACAGGATGTGACACTTGAGGTGATTTAAACAATGCCCGATTTGGAGGTAAAGGAAATGCTGTACTTCTCCAGATCCATCTTCAAGGAATGTTCGTTCTAGAGATGGAACGATTGTAACTGGGCTCTCTCAATTTATAAGTTAAGGAAACTGATTTCACTTTTTTTTTTTTTTCCGAGTAGGGTCTCGCTCTAGCCCAGGCGGACCTGGAATTCACTATGTAGTCTCAGGGTGGCCTTGAACTCAAGGCAATCCTCCTACCTCTGCCTCCGGAGTGCTGGGATTAAAGGCGTGTGCCACCACACCCAGCTCTGATTTCACTATTATTTCCCAGACTCAAGGTAGAAAACCAACTTTCTCCTGGTGTGTTGTAGGAGGTGGCTGTGCTTTCCAGGAAGGGACTTTATTTATTAGAATGGCATTTTAATACCTGTCAGACGAGTACTGGTTGCTTTCATGGATTTTAGTTGTTACTACCCACGGGCAGTTTGCTATTTGGGGCATGGTATTCAAGGCCAAGATTGCTGAGAGGGAAGGTTCCTGGAGTGAATGAGGTATACCGTGGGGGACTAGCACCAAGAAATGGAGACTGTTCTGGGGGTGATGAAAGTGTGGTAAGAAGAGGCTTCTATCCGGTAGTGATGTGGTTGTGTTAGTGATAGGTGGTCGTCACTAGAGGCACTGTACTAACCAAATGTATTATCTCATGTCCTAACAAGCCTGTGGAGTCAGGTTCTAGACTTCAGTTTTAAGTTGAGGGCATGAAAGTCGAGCTAGCCTGCACAGAGAGTACAGAGTACAACTGTGATTTGTGTGCATGTGTGCAGTGTACGTGTGTTTCTGTGTGTGTGGACACGTGCAGTATCCTCAGTTGCTCTTCCCCTCATCTGAGACAAGGTCTTGCTGAACCTAGAGTTCACTGTTTGAGCTAACCAGCCAGTAAACTCTAGGGAGCCTTCTATCTCCACCTGCCCAGTACTAGCCTTTATGTAGGTGCTAGGGATCTGAACTCAAGTCCCCATGCTTTCCCCACTGACCTGTGTTCCAAGTCCTGCAGCTGTGATTCTGATCCAGGGAATCTGATCAGAGGATATCTATACCTTTGAGACGAGAGCAAAGGATTGCGGAGGCAGGAGAACAGAACACTCAGCCTGTTTCGAATTATGAGAGGCAGTGAGGCAGTGTGATTAGTTGGAAGTTCAAGGTTGGGTAGAGCCAGTAAGGCTCAGGAGCTTGAAGGCTTTACTGAGGGAAATTTGAAGGGAGCCTAGAGTGTACATTGGCATTGATAATTGCTCTGGTTTGCTATGGTCTTTTCATAAATAGACTTATTGTAGAATCTAGTGGAACAAAGTATTGATAAATATTTGTCCTTTATCACACTGCCATGCAAAGGGAGGAGACCCTAGGCTAAGGGAAAGGTTTTCTCCCAGCCCCCTTCCACCTCGTTCTGCCACCGCACGGGCTGTGCACAGTCACACCAGCATTCTGGTTCTGGAAGGAGCACGAGCAAGTCTGGCTGGAGAAGTCCTGTGCATCACTTGGCTCATGTTCTGTTGGGAAGAGCTTAGGTACTAGCTGGGGAAGGAGTGCTGTGTGCCGCAGAGGGGGTCAGCTGGCAGTCTGCAACAGAAGAGAGGCTGATTGACGAGGTGGTCAGGATTGGGGGTTTTCTGGACACATGAGGAGAGCAGTGGCAGAGTTTAGGTGGCAGGCTATGAGTTCTGCTGAACAGAGTAGTTGGGCCAGAATATTGGGAACCTGGATGCTTTGAGCAGGTGTGGAAATAAGGCAGAATGAGAGTTGGTGGCTTGTGACTAGAGTAGGATCTGGGTTTAAGCCTTGAGGTGGTTTGGTTTTGGAAAATGACGAGCTCTCTGGTGGAGCCATGGTTTGAGAGATGGGGCAGTCACAGCAGGACTTCCTAGCATGGAGCATCATTCACCACCTTTTAGCTTTCTGTTACTGTGCCACAATGCCTGACATATGAAGAGGCAATCTTTATTTTGCTTTTAGTTTGCAGTCAGCTGACCCTCTTGCTTTTGAACCTATAGTGAGGCAGCACATAAGTGTGTGGGTGGAATAGGATGCACACCAGATTGGTAGTTTGAATAATGTCTCCCCAAAGAATTAAGGATTTATTAAAATTATTGTCTCCAGGCTTCTGGCTGGAGGAAGTGCCACTTTGGCCTAGCCTCCTGGGGACTGACCCTAAGGATAGATACGCAAAAAAAAGAGCCAGAACCCTAACCTGAAGTTCTGCATTTTGTGAATCACAGTGTGTTAGGAGTGTGCTTGCTTGCTTCTGGAGGTGCTGTTTCTCTCTCTCTGCTTGATCCTATAAAAGGGGGCCATCCTTTTTCTTAATTTCCCCTGGGTCTGTTCCTTCAATAAATTCTTTCCTCCCCAAAGTCCTGCCTGGTTTAGAGATTCATCCCAGCGGCGTGTGGTTGACTACGACAGATTTGGTACCAGAAGTGGGGTGATATGCTGAGATGAATCTTACCATGTGGATTTTGATCTTCTGGAACTTGTGTACTGGAGGAATGGACATGGACTTGGTACTTGCAACTGAAGATGCCTTCCAGAGTGGTAAGCCAAGTTTTATAGACTCTTCTAATGAGATTTAGAAATGCTCAGTGCAGAGAGAATTGCATTTGGAGGCTTGCTTATAAATTTTCTAAGGGGAAGGAGAGACTGCAGAAAACCTTAAAGTGTGTGCCTGGGCCAAGGGGTGGATGCGTCCTACTGCCTATGCCCAGAGAGTTTGACCAAGGCTGAATTTTAGAAAATGGACTGTGTGCTTGGCTATGGACATGGGACTAAGATTTAAGATTTAAAGTTGGATAAACCTCAAAGCAAGTTAATTTACTGGCCCAGAGACTGGCTTTTGATTATGGCCCAACTGCTTTACATTAAAACAATGGAAAACTGCCTAAGGTGTTTCCACCCAGGAAGGACAGAAAGATGGACTATGCAAACTCTTTGAAAAGGAAATTGCCAAAAGAAAGGAATCTGCTCTTCAAGATCACGTTTATTTTGTCCCTGAATTAACAACATGGCTGTGTCCTGCATACCTGATACTGTGTTTAAAAGCATGAAAAATGCATGCATGGAGTGGGTCGTGAAGTGCACACGGTTCCTGGAGCTGCTACTGAGATGCGGTATTTGGAACAGGACGTGGAGTCCCTAATTGGCAAGTAAAGCCATTGGAAGGTGGACCGTGGTTTGCAATGGAGACCTGAAGACATTTAGACAACCAGGACTTTGCAAGGGCTGCCATGGAGCACTGTTGGCTTGGGATAAAAGTTTCCCCAAGTACTCAGCCAAGCTAGAGGGACAAAATTAGAAATCCAGAGACTTGTCAGTCACTGGTTGTGCTGTGGGACTTAAACTGCAAATGTGGATGTTTGCTGATGTTTGTTGAGTTTGCATTGGCTCAGGCTTTACTTGTTATGCCTCATAGCAATTAAAAATGTTTGCTCTGTGCCATTATATGTTAAAAGCTTAAATTTAAAGTTAAAAGACAATCTTAACTTTCAGATAAGACTATGGGACCAGGCTGGAGAAATGGCTCAGCAGTTAAGGCACTTGCCTTCAGTGCCTAAGGCCCCGGGTTCAATTCCCCAGGACCCACATAAGCCAGACCCACAAGGTGGTGGCCCTGGTGCATTCTCTCTCTATATATTGCTCTCTCCCTCTCTTGCTCTCTCTCTGCTTGAAAATGAATAAATAAAATATTTAAAAAAAAAAACTATGGGACCTTTAAAGTTAGACTAAACATATATATATAATTATAATTCTTTTGGAGGCCAGGGGTGGATTATGGTAGTTTGAATAATGTCTCCCAAAAGAATTAAGGATTTATTAAAATTATTGTCTCCAGGCTTCTGGCTGGAGGAAGTGCCACTTTGGCCTAGTCTCCTGGGGACTGACCCTAAGGATAGATATGCAAAAAAAAAAAGCCAGAACCCTAACCTGAAGTTCTGCATTTTGTGAATCACAGGAGTGTGCTTGCTTGCTTCTAGAGGTGCTGTTTCTCTCTCTCTGCTTGCTTCTGTAAAAGGGGGCTGTCATGGTTTGATCCAGGTGTCCCCCACAAACAAATGAATGTGTTCTGATAGATCCATCCTCAGCTGATGGCAATTTGGGAATTAGAACCTCACTAGAGCTGTGTTGTTGGGGCAGGCTTATGGGGGTTATAAGCCAGCTTCCCCTTGCCAGTGTTTGGCACACCTTCCTGCCGCTGTTTGCAGTGCTGTGGCAGAGGTGATGTCCAGCCCTCTGTTCATGCCATCATTTTCCCTGACAGGATGGATTCTCCCCTTGAGTCCATAAGCCAAATAAACCCATTCCTCCATAAGCCGCTTTTGCTTGGGTTCTTTCTGTGCAGCAGCTAGAAAGCTGACCACAACAGTTTTGGTACCAGGATGTGGGGTCATCTGTTGCTGCTGGAACCCTGGTTCTGTGGTTTTGGACCTTTTTGAAGTGATCTGCAGGAGGAATATGGACGGATTGGAAACCTCATCCTAAGAGGTGCCTTGCAGTGCTGTGAGTACAGCGTGATGGACCATTCTGGTCAGAGTTACAAGACCTGAATGTAGTGAGAACTATGGACTGTGAGGTTTGGCTTACGAGGGTGAGAAAGAACTTGATAAGGACTGTGCCAGAAGCAGTTAGCATGCTGCGTTCTGCCTGCCTGTGTCCTGGAAACCTGTGCAGGGTTGCTTGACGTAAAGATGGACTGGTGTGAGCAGATGGAGATGGCACAGAAAGAAAGATCTTTGGGTCGAAACTGCTGCCCGTTTACCTGCAATTGTTTGAGAGATTACAACCATTGAGATTCAGCCAGCTGGTCTGCATTGGAACAACAGGAAGAATGCAGACTCTTAGAAGTAAGGGGCCTGAATGCTTTGATCCCCCCTGGATTAACAAGTCGGTAGCCTACCTGGTTCTGTGGAATGGAGATTGGTTAGAAAGAGAGGGTCATTGGATTTGCAACACAGTTTTGTTTTTGAAAAATGGCCATCTGTGTGTGAAGCAGGTGTGCTAGGTTGCCTGCATGGAGCCCGATGGAGCCATGAGGTTGAACTGTGGGTTGCAATGGAGACCCAAAGAATTCCAGGACTATGGATGGGTGCCAAGGCGAGCTGCCAGCACCGGATGAAGTTTTCCGGGACTGTGAGTAGCCAAGCTGGAGGGGCGGAGTTGAATCTCCAAGAGACTTGTTATTGGTTAGAATCATTGAACTTGGAGTTAAAGATTGATGGTGCCCTGTTTGTTTTAAATCTTGTATTGGTCAATTTGTTTTTGCTGTGCTTCATGTTTTGCAGTGTGAATGTTCTGTGCCATTACAGGTTTATTTTTGGTATTATGGCTCAGTTGAAAGCTGCAGGGACTTAAGAGTTGAGCTGAACACATTGTATTTATATCATGTATGATTATTAGTTTGTGGGGGCCAGGGGAAGACTGTCATGGTTTGATCCAGGTGTCCCCCATAAACGAATGTGTTCTGGGTAATCGATCCTTAGCTGATGGCAGTTTGGATTTTACAACCTCGACAGAGCTGTGTTGTTGGGCTTATGGGGATTATAAACCATCTATCTTCCTCTTGCCAGTAGTTGGCACACCTTCCTGCTGCTATTTCCAGTGCTGTGGTAGAGGTGATGTCCACCCCTCTGCTCATGCCATCATTTTCCCTGCCAGGATGGAGTCTCCCCTTGAGTCCGTAAGCCAAATAAACCCATTCCTCCATAAGCCGCTTTTGCTTGGGTTCTTTCTGCACAGCAGCTAGAAAGCTGACCACAACAGGGGCCAACCTTTTTCTTAACTTTCCCTGGGTCTGTTCCTTCAATAAATTCTTTCCTCCCCAAAGTCGTGCCTAGTTTAGAGATTCATCCCAGTGGCGTGTGGCTGACTACGACGCCGTAGGACAGCCAGAAACCAGAGAGAGGGTGTATCATGGCCCCCAATTCCTTTCAAGGGCATGACCCCATGTGGCTAGAAGACTTCCAACTAGGCTCTACCTCTTACAGGTTCCTTTAAGAGTGTCATGAACTCAGTTGGACAACCCCTGGTTCCAATCACCAGTTCCTTCCCTCACTGAGCTGTTGACCAAAGCGACCCATGAGGTTCCAACAGCAAGACAGAATTCTGTCAATGCTCTTGAGTGCCCTCCCCAGGCCTGAGGCAAAACCCTGTTGCTGAAGAAACCACAGAATGCCACTGATCAGAATCGAGAGACCCTTCGAGGTCCGGAACGGTATCCATCCCCCAGAAGGCAGTTAGTGTAGTGCTGGAAGGCACTGCACAGGCTGCCAGGGGAAACTGATGAATGACAGCTGAAGTAAACAGAGACCACTGACATGAAACACAGTCTGCGGCCATGAGTAGGCTGACCACACCTCCTACTGGGAGAGAAAAGCGAACCAAGAAAGGAGCACTTGTGCAATGGAGGAGCCTGGGCCTAGGGGAGACAATCATCAGCTTTCAAATTCGGCCAAATTTTCCACTTAGTGAGGGGGAGCCCTTGTCTGGAACTGGGGATTCAGGGCAATAGGCACTGGATCCTGTACTCTTGGGCTCCCAAGAAAAGATGCACTATGGGAGCAATTGATGGGGAGGCTACTAAAAATAGAATCTAGGTAATCCAGAATTGTGTGTATTTGTTAACCTACACTGATCTCACTCTCCAATGGAGATTGTGTTTGTATTTTTCAGGATGCAGTGAGAGAGCTGGGGCCCATCTAACTCTACCGTGTAGGCCGGTAGCTGAGATCCTGGCAAGAGATGAGCCACCACAGTCATATCGTAGAGGATCCTTATGGAACCCCGCAGAGAATGACGGGATGAACAAGGGACCCACAGCCACAGCCATTCAATCAACACAGGATAAGCCAGTGAGACAGAAACCAAGGATTTTCAACACAAAGACCCCTAAGCTTACAACATTAAAGCAGCCTTAATACTCATCCACCACAACTCAGGGAACTGAGCAGAAGAGGGGGCGGAAAGACTGTGAGAGCCATGGTGGGGGAGATTATCCAGAGGCATGGCACCCCTCAGTAACAACATACTAGGGCCAGGAGAACCTGGCTGAATACTAGGCTATCCATGGTCCCCTGTCACAAGGACTGATCCAGACGACCCATGGAGGAGGATATCCAGCTGATTAGGGATGGGGGAGGGGGGATAACAACTCATTGTTTGCCCACTAAATAATGTAACTCATTATGGACAATAAAAAAAAAAAAAGAATGTCATGATCTGAGGACCAGGCTAACGTATGTGCTTCGTGGGATACTCCTCAAACCATAACGCAGCCCTGACCTCCACGTTGCACACACTGTTTTCTACTTCACACTAAGTCATTTCTTGCACCCTGTGCCTTTCCGTGGACTCTTGTATAGAATGTTGCCCCATTCCTACTCATCAATCTACTCAACTTGCCTGCAAAACCCACCTCCAGAGGTGCTTCTGGATCCCTTAAAGTCTCTGTTCTGTCTGGCTACCAGTGAGTGAGTGTCTTCCCATTGTTCATAGTTAGTAACTTAAGGTGACACATGACCAGTTTTGGTCTTTCTAAACCACCACCTGTTTACAATCTGTTGCTACTTGGCATTGCTTCTTCTGCACATGTAATTTCCTGGAATGCGATCTAGTGGTCCAGTTATCACACCTGTCCACACCAAAACATGGCTGACCTACATAGTGTCTTCCATCAGCTGATTCCAGTGGGCACGAGGGGGGGCTGTCCCCGTTAGGTTCTGATCCATGGACATTACCATGGGGAGATACAGAGATCTCTCTTGCTATGTCTCCCTGCCAGGTTTTGGGTGGAGGGTTGGTGAGAGCAAGTTGGATCTTTCTCAGCACCCCTTGGAAACGATGTTTGCACTTTATGCACCTAAAGGGCTCCGTCAGCTGGTGGAAGTTTCGGTCATGGGTTTGTTCCAGAACAACCAAAGCTCTGAAAGTTCTGAGGATGGTAATGCCAACCAATGTGGCCTTTCCTTTTCTCAGTGGTGGGTGATGGAGCCCATGACCAGCTAGTGGGGAGTAGAGACTGAAGTGTCTGTCACCTATGTTCTGACCCTGGAGAGCCCTTGTCAAAGGCCTAGGAAAAACTGAAGCTGAAGCCTAAAAGGAGGGAACACAGCTCCAGCTAACCCTGCAAGGGGCAGTGGCCCCTGCTCTGACAGAGCTGCTAGGGTCTGTGGCAGCTGGGCATGTGGTCTGTCTGTTCATCTGGGTTGCTGTCATTTCTCTCCTTGAGTTCGGTTTTCAGATTGGTCCCTGTGCTGCCGTGGGAGAACCTCATGCCACCCTGAGAGAACACTGCTTGTGGCATCCATCAGCTTTCTCTGGTCTGCCTGGTTCTTTTCAATCCCAGTCCTTTTTATCCAAGGATTTGTTTCTTGGAAAACAAATACTGTCTTGTCCAGAGGTAAAACCCAAAGCTGCCTGTCTGTGGGAAGAGCATCACGGTAAGTTGGGGAGTGGGCAGGGGACTCTCAGGCTGGCCTGCAGGTACACTTGGCCTCCCAGAGCAAGGCCAGGGATATCCCAGGTCTGAGCCCAGAGCTGGGCGCAGACTGTGACCCTGATCCTCCTGGCATGAGAAGTAGCCCCCTTTTACCCCCAATTCTCATGGCATGAGAAGTTGCCCCTTTCTACCCATATTCAGCTATCCTGGGGCCTAGGTCACCTCCACCCTCTCAGGAAAACATTTGCTTTCTTCCCTGAGGGTTCCTTGGGGAGAACACTGGAATGTCACATATTCACCTTTGTCCTGGGAAGTCTCACAGCATCCAGGGCCACTCACAATGAGACACCAGCCCTGGTTCCTTTTTCTCAAGTAAAGGTAACCCTCTGTCCCACCAAGAAAATAAACATGAAATTCATTGTTCTAAAAGTTCCTACTGGCAACACACAAACACTCAAAGGCAAGGTATGCAGGGACAGGGCTAGCTCCACAAACTAAGAGAAACAGTTGAACTTACCCTTAACGTTGACCTACAGAGGAAGCCATGTATAAGAAGGCGTTTTTACCAGAACTCCGCTGATTAGCATCGTTCCCAGGGCTGTGTCTCATGGTGTTGCACAGGAGCTGGCTTACGGTACTTATTTCCCCAACCTACATGCTTCAGCCAGAATCCCAAGAGCTTTCTTTCCTAGTGCTGGTAACAACTTCAGCCCAGTTGACCCTGACCTTGGACCCAGGCCTGAGACCATGGGACGCCTGCTGGGGTTGGGCTGCATCTTGTGGGAAATGGCCTGTGACCTGGACATTACCAACTCTGCTTCCGTTCACCGGAGGAATAAGACCTAGAATGTCTGCTGGCTGACCTTCCAGAGGAGGGCAGCCCCAGTGACTGCCAGGGGGATGGCATAACAAACAGCCTTCCTCACTCTTCCCAGCCTGGAAACTAGCTTCATTGATTTTTTTTCAAAGGCATGCACCATCACGCCCAGCTGTTATATTTTTAATTAAAGTGCAGGCTGGGGAGATCACTCAGCAGTTAAAGGTACTTCCTTGAGAAGCCTGCAGGCCTGGGTTCAATTTCCCAGTACCCACATAAAACCAGACAGGTATTTGTTTGCAATGGCAAGAGACCCTGTCATGCTTACACATACACAAATAAATAGAAATGTAAAAAAAATGCTTGTAAAGTTTAAGCTGTATTTCTTTCAAAAAATATATTTTTAATCTAAATGATTGCTTTTTTTTTTAAAGACCAGATTGTGGGCCACACCACACCTGGCTATTTTTTTAACTTTTTATGACAGCTTCCATAATTATAGACAATAAACCATGATCATTCCCTCCCCACCCCACCCCCTTTTTTTGAGGTAGGGTCTCAATCTAGGCCAGGCTGGCCTGGAACTCACAGTAATCTTTCTCTTCCAGTGCTGATTAAAACCGTGTGCTACCATGCCCAGCTGTTATTTTTAAAAATTATTATAGACCTGCTTTTCTTATTTAAATGTTTATCTGTTAATGCTATTCTTTTTATTTGTTTGTTTTTTGAGGTAGGTTCTTGCTGTAACCCAGGCCGACCTGGAATTCACTACGTAGTCTCAGGCTGGCCTCGAATTCATGACCATCTTCCTACCTCTGCCTCCCGAGTGTTGGGATATTAATTCTATTTCTTGAAGTTCTTGGAATTCTAGAGTTTTGTGTGTCACTCATGGTGGGTTCTTTCTTCATGCAGTCCATAAATTAGGATTGTCATCTCATGGCTTCCCTGACCTTTCCTGTCAAAATCTCATAGACGCTGGTACATATGTACCCCCAAGAGTAGTAATCATTTATTACAGCGAGTCCTTTCTAATGCTGCCTTGTCAACTGGTAGCTTCCCTGGACCACACCACGTGATTGCTACAGTCCAAACTCTGGGATTGTTCACTCCTAAGGGAGACTGTCTTAACCACCAAGAAAGCTTTTCCTTTTGACCCTTTGCCCAGCAGCAACCCAGCCTTCTGCAGACTTTGGTCCTCGAAACTGCTTCCGTCAGCAACCATTTCCACATCTGGACCCTCCCTCTGGAGGCCAGTAAGAGCTTCTAGAATGAGGAGAATGGCTGGACAGTGGGCACTGCTTTACATCTGTCTAAAAAGACAGCCTGATAAGCACCCCGTCTTCCACAGGTGAGCCCGCACCCTCAAAGGGGAGGCACTGCATATGGTGTGGCTGCTGGTTCACCTCCTGGAAGGTCCGGTGGCCCTGTTCAGGGGCTGGCAGCTGTCCTCCACTGAAGCTCTGTTCGGATTCACTGGTCAGATGCCACTTCTTAGACCTGGTCCTGGTAGGTCAGGGGCTTGGGTTCTGTGCTTGACCAAGCTAAACATGGTGGTGAGGGAGAAATGGGAGGAAGTAGCTTCTTTTAGGCAGCTTACATTAAAAATTGAGGCCCAGAGAGAACCCATGACATGAACAGAACCCTTGGCAGGATGTCTGTTCTACAATAGCCACAGCGCCCCTGCTGCCCACAGTGTGGCTTGCCACCTAGAGAGCCAACCATCACTCCCCGTGGGCTTCAGCCAGCCTTCAACTCCATAACCAATCTGTCTACCCTTTACATACCTGCATCCCACCAACCAACACGTTTTCTCCCCTCTCATCAGAGGCCCCTACTTGTGCTGCTTGGATA